>JARPMJ010002784.1:2500-107609 GCA_033366665.1 Phoxinus dragarum
TGAAGTGAGTGTAAACTCTATGAATGAAGGATTTTTTCAGAGCGATCGCAAATCAAATATTGCATTGCCATCTCTGTGCGTCTCTCAGAAGTCAGAGCGTGCCAGAGTAATTTTACAATTTAAATACCACATCATACACATTTACAACATATGTCTATTTAAATTGACTCTGCTGCACACCCTATAGTGTAACCCTGCTTAACAATCCAGGGGAGGGTTTCCCAAAAGCATCGTAAGCTTAAGTTGATCGTAGAACAATTGCCACCAATGGTCTCTACGATCAACTTAGGCTTACGATGCTTTTGGGAAACGCAGCCCAGCATGAATCCCGTGTTGGTCCAGGCTGGTTTATGCTGGTTATAGTTGGTATAGTTGCTGGTCTGGCTGCATAGTCAAACTGGGGTGCGTTTCCCGAAAGCATCGCTAGGTAACTTTGGTCGCAAGTTCCGCCGTTATCAGCAGTTCAACGATTGGTGTTTCGCGAAACCATCGTTCCAACGAACGTTCGCAAACAGCATCGCAAACTTGTGTGGTTGGAGCGACAGCTCTCGAGCTGCGGTTAGAAGCAGAGTTTCTAGTTTACATGAGATGTAGACTGAATAAATCCTTATCTTTAGCAAAATAAGCAAGCGGACATTCAGTACAACCCATGTTATTTATTTAGAATACATACAAATGTAATTTACGTCTTTTAGTTTGTCAAGAGATTTAAAGCACCGTTTTTGAAGACTGCGCATGTGTGAACGTGCTCTACTGTGTAAGAACGAGACAAATATTGAGTCTGGTAATAAAGCAAAATAACTGAGAACAATTAGAAATGGTCTTCAGATGCCATGTCTGTAACTTATATGACAAAATCTAGCGTTAATTCGATCTCAAACAGATTCATTAAAATAAGTTATTAGTCCACCACGTGCGAGACGTCATAAACCAACGTGGTTGAACGATACTTTGCGACAATACGGTTTCGGGAAACAGTCGTGACTAGCTAGTTCTCCAACGATGCATCGTACTACGGTAGTTAAGCAGCGAGCTATATAGTTGTACGGGAAACGCACCGCTGGGCTGGTCCACCAGCACTCATCCTTCCCATGCCAGGGACAAGCAAACCAGCATCCCTTACCGGACCAGCCATGCCAGAAATATGGGGATTACACAGTAAATGCACTGGATCATCTAACTCTGTTGTTGTTTTTCTTCAGCTAATGGCACTGAGCTTCACATCGGTAGTGTGCGTTATGAAGACACTGGAGCTTATACATGCATCGCTAGAAACGAGGTCGGCGTGGATGAAGACATCTCATCTCTGTTTGTGGAAGATTCGGCGCGTAAGACACGTGAGTGATGATATAGAATCTGTTTTAGGAAAGATTGTAATGAGCTATGCACTAAAAAAATATATATAAAAAATAAATATCTAGTTCAGTCATGAGGGCTAATCATTTCTTTGCATGCAATCTGCAAGCAATCACATCATTACTGCATCCCACAAGCCGACTGGTCTCTGCTGATCCCACAGCCAATGAGATTGCTTGCTCAATATTTAAATAGTCTGGTCCAGTGTAGTTCCTCTGAACCCCTCCACCTCCCCCAGCTCCACCTGCCTAGATCTACTACGGGATTGTCTCTTTATGTCCAAACTTGCTCTGCATCAGCAGCAATAATAATCAGCAGCAGGGTCGCAGATCTAGTCGGCCATCTTGATCTAGTTGAACTGGTTTTATTCACGTCAAAAAGTTAATAACACCCAACTACCTATATCAATTTATATCAACAAAACTACTTTTATGGGTTTAAAGGGATAGTTCACCCAAAAATTATAACTGTCTTCATTTACTCACTCTCAAGTTGTTCAAAACCTGAATGAGTTTCTTTCTTCTGTTGAACACAAAACAAGATATTTTGAAGAATGTCCAGACAGTTGACGGTAGCCATTGACTTCCATAATATTTTTTTATTTTATTTTCTACAATGGAAGTTACTGGCTACCATCAACTGTCTGGTTACCAACATTCTTCAAAATATCTTTTTGTTCAACAGAAGAAAAAACTCACCAACTCAAGTTAAGTCACCTTCATTTATGTAGTGCTTTATACAATGCAGACTTTAAGCAGCGTAATGCTGCGTTCACACCAAACGCGAATAGAGCGTCTGGCGCGAGTGATTTCCATGTTAAGTCAATGTAAAGACACGTTTACGTGCGTCTGGAGGTCCTGTGGCGCAAATGAGTCGTTTAGCGCGGCACAGTGGATGCAAATTCGTGTCCAGTTCGCGCGAATGAGGCGCATTGAGCACCTGGCACGATAGGCGCGAGTGATTTGATTTGGTGATTTTTGTGCATTCACCCGTTTGACACGAATTCGCGAGTTGAAACATTTTAACTTTGGCGTCAGTTCGCACCGCGTTAACCAATCAGGAGCCGGCTTTCTGCTGTCACGTGACGAAGTGACGTGATCAACGGGGGCAGGCCCGCTTTTCAGTTTATAATGTTATTTTATGTTTGGCCTCAATAAATAATTTTATATGTTTGGCCTCAATCAATTATTTTGTAATATGACTAAATGCCTGGTTTGGTTCTAATGTACAACAAAGCAAATATTTTATCACACAACAAATTGATTTTAATATATGAGACATATTAATTTTCTATTGAATGCTATTTATTCCATATCTAAATCTAGATTATATGAAACATTATTATTCTAATGTAAAGACAACCAACATACTTTAGTTTATAAGAATAGTTTGTGTCTGGACAGACAAATACACGAATTTGACGCTTTATTCGCGTTTGATGTGAACGCAGCATTACAGTGATGATAGGAAATTAATGCAACAAAGATTGTTTTGGTTGTACATCAGATCTAGAAAGAGAGTCACTGTCCAGCTTAAGTAAACTGACCTAATCTATGCAGCCTAACAATCATTTAACTGATTTGAATTAGAAATTGATAAAATGTTAAGTGTATGCTAGGTTAAAGAGTCTAGATTTAAACCAATAGAGTGTGTCTGCTAGGAGGTTGAGTAAATGACACATTTTTTCCCTTTAAATCAGGCAGAAAAAGCTCTTAGTAACGTTTGCAGATTACATCTTTTACACAGTGTGATTATAGTCACTCACTAGTATTTTAGTTGTGATGATCTATACTGTATTCGGGAGAATCGTGTTGTTAGATGTAGTGGTAAACTCGTGCACACTATGGCATGGGTTACTGGTTCAGTCATTACTGGGAAGCATTTACAACTCGGCTCACATGTAATGAAGTCACCAATGCGGGAAGGACAGTTTGTCATTAATAAGGTTTTAATGTTCATACAGCAATAAACATATTCAGATGTGAACAACCCTGTGGTGTCTTATTTGCCCGTAAGCCAATTCCGTTTTCGAAAATTATAGACATTTTCTGGACTGTTAAATTTACAGTGTTCAATTACAGTGAAATGAAGGCCTATAGATCTGATTATGTCAGTAAATGGGGGATTATTTCCCGTCCACATTTGAGTACTACTATACAACCTTAACCCGACATTATTACTGAGAGAGGTGTAAATCATGGACCAGTGCCTTCCTCCCATGCCTTATTTCTTAATTATATCAGTACGTGTCAGTAATATACAGTAAAGACTTGCATCAGCATGATAAAACTAGAAGGAATAAAAGTAGTGTTTTCTGTCCAAGAGCTCCTCAGGACCATTATCAAAGTGATATAATAAAAAAAAAGTCTGTAACACAATGTCTTTGTTGAATATAAAGGGCCTCGTAAAAGACAGGTGACACGTCCCATACGGAGAGGACAAAGGCTGGTTATTTTTGCATTCAAATCATCTCGAATAAGACCTTTGAATAAGTCTTTTATATGTTAACCCTCGTGTTTGGGAGCTGAGAGACCTCAAGGCCAATTTAATATCTCGAAAAATAGACTTAAAATTGAACGAGCAGGTTGATATTTCACGAGGTTATGAAAATAAAGTATAAAATTTCACTTTAATATCATGCCTCAACTGTTCCCGATGGAAATGGACTCAGTGAGTAGGAAATGTGGGGTCTCTGAGACGCATAAACACATCAACAAAAGCAATGCGAGAGATTTCTGCTGACTGAGATTTGATCTGAGATCTGACTGATTCTGAGATTTCACACTGCTGACTTCTACACTGGACTTCTGCTGATCAGAAACATGGATACCAGACACGTTTCTGAGAAGTGCATGTCCAGTGTGTGAGACGAGGCTTTAATAATGAGTGAGACAAGGCCTGCTGGGTTTCAGTGAGCTCACAGGGACATACACTAAAGTAGTCTCAGAGGAAAAGCACAGGGTAATACTGGAATGAAGTTCATCTAATCATTTCCACCGTCAGGGCCTTTATTACTAGATCTTTAAAGGATTAGTTCCCTTTTTAAAAAAAACTTTTGCTGATAATTTACTCGCCCCGATGTCATCCAAGATGTCCATGTCTTTCTTTCTTCAGTGGAAAAGAAATGAAGGTTTTTGATGAACACATTTCTCCATATAATGGACGTCAATGGGCCCCAAACGGGTCAAGGTCCAGATGACAGTGTCAGCGCCGCTTCAACGGGCTTTAAACGACACCAGACGATGAATACGGGTCTTATCTAGCGAAACCATCGTCATTTAAAAAATAAATAAACAAGTTTAAGTTTTATAAGCACAAACGCTCGCCTTGCTCTGTTCTGTGATGCGCGTTCGTGACGTCACGTAATACGCAGTTACGCTGAAAAGGTCACACTTATAGCATGAAAACTTCATCTCATCTTCTCCTCTAAGTTCAAAATCATCCGACCTCGTTGTTTTACCTTTTAACTTCTTTTTTTGTAAACGGCGTTTGACTTTGTTTGCACGTTCAACTTGTAAACACTGACTCCCGCCTACGTCAAGCGTGACCTTTTCAATGTAATTGTGTATTACGTGACGTCACGAACGCGCATCACAGAACAGAGCAAGGCGAGCGCTTGTGCTTATAAAACTTAAACTTTTTTATTTATTTTTGAAATGACGATGGTTTCGCTAGATAAGACCCGTATTCATCGTCTGGTGTCGTGTAAAGCCCTTTGAAGCGGCGCTGACACTGTCATCTGGACCTTGACCCGTTTGGTCCCCATTGACGTCCATTATATGGAGAAATGTTTTCATCAAAAACCTTCATTTCTTTTCCACTGAAGAAAGAAAGACATGGACATCTTGGATGACATCGGGTGAGTAAATTATCAGCAAAGGTTTTTAAAAAGTGAACAATCCTTTAAGTAGTCCAGGGGATCCTATTAATGTGAAATCACTATTCTTACAGTCAGTGTCCAGTGTGTTTCTCTGCTGTCCACTAACTCTGCTCTGTGTTTCCTCATGCTGTCCATCTAGTGGCCAACATTCTCTGGAGGGAGGAAGGTAACTACATGTCTGATTATTGTCCATTTTATGGAGAAAAAAAAAACATTTTGAGAGACTGTGTATGGACTGAATAAGTTCTTACTGAAATGAACAAATCCTGGCATATCTGAAACATGTATTAATTAATGTGCCAGTCGTAACAGCACACAGACAGCAACAGTGTCGGCCCAGATCCGGGCTGGAAAACATGCGTACCGGACGTGGGCCAGATCTGGGCCGGACCTGTGTTGCTGTCTGGGTAATGAACTATTACTTGGTGAAAGACTAGTTTAATGTCATTACTATGGAAGGCATATTCTGCCAAAATTACCGTAAATAAATCAATTAAATTATTAAAATGAAAACTAAAACCAGATTAACTATTTAATTAAAGAAAACTGTATGCAAAATATGTGACAAAATTGAGAATGAAATTAAATGATTTCATTTTCACGGGGACAATGCATCATCCCTGTCAAATTGAAAAATAAAATGCAATTGGTGATTTCACGTTTAATTTTCACTACAATCAAACGTGAAAAGAAACTGCAATTACAGTTTTTACAAAGCTTTTTATTAACGCTCACGCAATAATAGTGACACAATTCAAAATTCTCATGTAAAGTTTAGTTGTCATTTTATTTCCTCTTTTATCACAGTTTTCGTTTTCATTTTCAAAGACAACCTGTATGCAAATTATATGTTAATGAGTGGGTGGGGCTCAATTACGCTGTTATGTGGAGGAGCGAAAATGGAGGTTTGCCTTTTCATTTTAATATGGCAGTCGTGCCTCGAGATTGTAGTGAAAATGAAACGTGAAATCACCAATTGCATTTTATTTTCAATTTGACTTGGATGATGCACTGTCTCCATGAAAATTAAATTAAATAATTTAATTTCATTCTCAATTTTGTCACATATTTTGCGTACAGTTTTCTGTAATTAAATAGTTAATCTGGTTTTAGTTTTCATTTTTATAATTTAATTGATTTATTTAATTTTGGCAGAATATGCCTTCCATACATTACTAGGGGTGTCACAATATATCGCAATACACAAATGCAACAATATGTATTGTGTATAGTTCACCCAAAATAAAAATTACTGTGCTTGAAAAATTTTAAGTTTTCAGAGTTTTAGTGTCAGTACTTCATTAAACTACTATATACGTATATGATGTTGAATATAATGTATAATAATGCAATGAGGGGATATTTGTGGGTTCTGATAATACCAAATGTCTGATGTTACCAGTAGAAAGTGTCCGACATTATTTTAAATATCTAGTCAGTGACAGAGAGCATATTCATCTACAATAATTCTGTATTTTCAGCTTCGGGATCATGAATATTGTTATTCTGTTGTCTCTATTGTCCTGTGCTTTGGGTTTCAGCTTCAAGTCCAAGACTATTCATTTACACACACAATGTAATACCAAATTTAGCATTTTAATCAACAATTAATTTTTTTGTTAACTTTTACCACATGTTTTGGAGTATCGCAATAATCAGTATTGTGATATATATCAAACCGTGACAGGAGGGCATCGTTACACTCCTAGTCATTACCATTAAGCGATAAGCACCAATCTTACCACGGTAAAGGGCATTTTACTCTCTCTGTCTGTGTCGTACCTGGCCATAGTGCAGAGAAGAAACACAAATGAGAGCAATTTGTGAATTTTGCCTGCCTTCTCATGAGAAAAAAACCCCATAATCTTTCCGTACAGTGTCTCAAACTGAGTAAGTTAGAGATTTCATGATTTCAGTATGGACTCATTCCTCAGATAATTCTCCTAATAACCACAATTTACATTTTATGTCAACAATTGACTCATTTTTATGGAAGCTTGTTTTCGCCACAGAATAAAAATACAACTTTTTATCTCACAATTCAGACTTTTGTCTGACTGTGAATAGCGTCGGATTCAGTTTCCCCAGAGTTAGGACTGACCCAGGGTTAACTACTTCGAGTGTGGAGAGCCCTAATGTGTCACGTTCACCCAGTGTGTGTGACATCCGGCTGATCTCCAGCTCAAGCCATTAAGAGACTGAAAATTCAAGTCTTCGGTTCACGCAGAACAAACATTTCACTCAGAGTTTTCAGTGTGAACGTGATGGACGTCTTTAAGCGTCTCGCACGTTAAAATAAGTTCAATAGACCTTGCATTTTTATTAGGGCTGTCGATTTAGCACGCTTATTTAATTATTTTAGTCTTGGGGAAAAAAGTAATGTGCTACAATTATGTATTTCATCTTACATTTCACACAGTTGATTGATGACGAACATGCAACAACTCACTGCGTGATAAAGCCTATAGAATACAGTTAGAATGACCCTAAATTCAAGATATCACGGCAAAAATGCTGTTTTTGTCTCATATTTACATCATGATTTGGGTGTGCTGTTTTTGAGTGCAAATGTTATATTGATTTTATACAAAAGTTAAATAAATAAGAAGTTAATATTATGTTATATTCCCTGTAAAGCCAGAGCAGAACTGTTGTGCGTCTCAAAGCAACACCGCTGTGTTCGTTTCTGAACGAATCTGCGCTTTGAGCGAATCAATCGGGTGATTCAATGATTCAATGACTCATTCATTTGAGAGCCATTTACTTACAGCAGTTGGAATGAATGAATGACTCGTTTAGACATTTACTGTCACCTAATGGCAGTTTTAGTTTCTTATTTAGGGGATCATGTCATAAAAAAAAAACACTTCCATAATAATAAATACCCATTAAAGGGATAGTTCACAAAAAAAATTCAATTCTGTCATCATTGACTCACCCTCATGGCCGTTATTAATAAATTATATGTTGAATCAAATAAAATATTTATTTCTAAAGCTACTTTTTATTTGTCTATTCGATGCTTTTCTCATTTAACTCAATAATGACTTTAGTTTAAATACATTTTTGGGGGCCAAATTTGATTAACTTGTGCAATTGATTAGATAAAAAAAAAAGTATAACTTGACAGCCCTAGTTTTTTTCCCACTCCGCTGACTTGCGTCTCATGTTTTTAACAGCAAGACATGTTTTCTGCGTGAACCTGACTCCTTAGAGAGCTTTTCCAACGCAGTCCCATGAGGCTTTGGCTGATGTGTGGTTAGAGGAGCAGCACAATGCTTACTTTTATACTAATTGTAGGTTTTCATACTCTGCATTTCTGCAAAATGTCTGATTTGTAAAATAGTTTGGGCCGGTGTTTCAGTGTCCGAGGAAATAAACGGTAGTGCTTTAACCCTCTGGAGCTCTTCGCGTGTCGGTCAAAAATGACCGGAATTTATTTAATTTTTTGTCAATGAAATGAATGTACTATATTTTAGTTTGATAATGTTTTTTAATTTGTATTTTGTATTTTTAGGGGATTTTTTTTATACTAAATTATATTTATGCTGTATTTATAATCCATGTATTCACTTTTTGAGCATAGACCTGAAAATTGAATTAAATTGAATTAAATTAAACTACAAACTTAAACTGTCATCAATCTTGAATGCTTTGGAGCAACAGACTGAAGTTTTAACAGTTGGCAGATTATTGAAAAGTAACGTAAAACTTAAAAAAATAAGCCAACTTCAAAAAAAAGTTATTATGAAAAATGAACAAAAATTCTCAAATTTTAAACTTTTATATGAAATATATATTTTCAAAATCACATTTTACTCTAAACCTGCTAGAAAACCAAAGCCATAAATCTAAACAAGTTGTTCCAAATCTGAGGTTGATATCTCAGAAAATTAGCATTTTTGACAGCGAGGAGCACAAGTGTGATTTTTTTATTTATTTACAGGACCATTTAACCTTTTTGAATCATGTCCATGATTTGTGTGTGTGTGAGTGTGTGTATACACAGCAAGTGCCAAAACCTTTACCAAGTTTCAAACCATTCTAATGAATTAAAAAAAAAAATTTAAATAGCAAAATTGTTCAATCAAAATATGACGAAGAGCACCAGAGGGTTAAGACTGCGGTCTGCTAGCACATCATCATTAGCTGACCGCTAACACTGATCAGTCATAGCTTACCTGCCACTGTGTGTTTTTACACTTCTGCTTTCTGACGACGTGACGACTCTGCGCATCACGTGAACACACTCATTAGCAGCCGGTGTTTGCTGCCTGGTGACAGACCTGCAAATGCACTTTCTGGAGTCGGTGCAGGAGGTTTAATAGCCTCTGCTGTCTGACCGCGGGACAGCCGGGTTGTTAGGACCGGTTTTCTCAGCCCTGTTTGGTGTTGTTTTCTCTCAGAAGACGAGTAATGGCGTGTGTGATCGATGCGTCTGTGTGTTGTTGTAGGGCTCAGTGTGGGGAACATGTTCTACGTCTTCTCCAGCGAAGGCATCATTATACTGCAGCCTGGCAACTGTGAGATTCGCAGACGCATCGCGCGGACAGAGAGGATTCTGGGTAGTGATGTAAGTCCTGGCACAGCCCCAACACAACAGGAAGAAATAAGAACATGTATTTTGATAAACGCCAGTTTAAAGGATTAGTTCTCTTTAGAATGGAAATTTTCTGAATTTCCACGTCATCCAAGATGTTCATGTCTCTCTTTCTACAGTCGGACAGAAATTAAGGTTTTTGAGGAAAACATACGATTTTAACCATTTGTTATAAAATGGTTTGTCTAGAGAAGACTCTTATTCCTCGGCTGGGATCGTGTCGAGACTTTGAAGCTGCACTGAAACTCACATCTGGATCTTAGACACGTTGGACCCAGCGTTGCCAGATTGGGACGGTGATTTCCAGCCCAAAAGCTCACTCGATCAGCTGTTCAGCGTTCAGTTTCAGATTCTGATGCAATTCTCGTTCCTCATTTTATGCTGCCCGTAGGCTCGTCAGAATTTGCATGCGATTTGCATACTTTGCAACAATTGGCCAGTTGTTTTACTGGCGTTATCCTATATGGTTTAAGAATTTGTGGAGAAGGAGAAGAGTTCCCGCCGCATCAGCAAACGCAATGTCTCTTCCCATCTCTCAGGGAACCGAGGTTACAATAGTAACTGGAGACGTTCTTCAGACATGTCCAGTGTTGCCAGATTGGGACGGTGATTTCCAGCCCAAAAGCTCACCAAAACCCGCCCACTCCAAGAAAAAAAAGTTTCAAAAAAAAAAAGTTTTACTACCAAAATAATGTGATATAATTTTATGGCCATGTCATTCAAGGTTGATAAGCACAATTTGTATCTCCTTAAAACTAAATAACGATGATAAAATAAAATAAAAAATTAATAAATTTCCCAGGAAAACGGATCAAAACAGGGCAATAATTAAGGAGAATTAGCAAAATATGACTTAGGTGGACACTGTAAAAATGGCAATCAAAAAATTAACCGATGACTTTAACTCTCATAACGCAGATTTAGCAGTCAAAACTGATTCATCGTTGGTTCAAACCTTGTTCAGCCGCTGTCAGGGACGAGAGTGCACGCAGTCTGGACGGTGTAGAAGCTGCAGATGTCTGGCTAGGCTAGTGTGCTCATGACCATGGAAAGGACTCGTCCCATATTCAATTTCAATTGAAGTCATTCAACTGTGCTCTCCTCATCAGTTATATTCACCATCAAGGCATCAACCCCCACATGTGTACGTTTGTTGAGTTGCTCACTATCTCATCTTTACTGTAGATGCAACTTACTGTATGTCACTTTGGCATTAGCGATCACTTGAATATACAGCTACAAGTTATCGCGCTAAATCGCGTCTTCCTGCTGATCGCTCGTTGATTGGCTAAAAGTGCGTGCTCGTCGGTTACGTCAACACCAACTCTGCTGCATGTGTGTGTTGTAATGTCGTGAAGACTGACTTTATGGACTACATGCCCACTTTAGGTTAGTCTTTTAACCAATTAGACTTTAAAATGTAGATGTTTGAAAACCGCCGAACTGACCCCAAACCAGCCCAGATTTTTATCCACCCGCTCAAACTCTTTTTTACACGCACAATCAAATTCAAAACCGCCCAATCTGGCAACGACCCCATTGAAGTCACTAAATGGAGAACATCCTGGAGTGTGTTCCTCACAAACCTTCATTTCTTTTCCACTGAAGAAAGAAAGACATGAACATCGTGGATGACGTGCTGGAGAGTAAATTATCAGGAAACTTTACTTCTGAAGTGAACTCCTGCTTTAATGACTAAGAGTGTTTGCACTGGGACAGTATTTTCACATTCCTCCATCCCCATAATCCTTATTTCTATAATGCAGAAATGTCTGTGTCCATATTGTCCCTGCAGGACGAGCTGTGTCCCCGGAGCTCGGGCGTCTCTCCACACGAGTGTGTCTGGGCGTCCGCGGTCAGCGTGAGGGAGAAGTACGTGTACGTGACCCAGCCGCTCCACAACAGACTTCTGCTGATCGACACACAGGCGCAGAGAGTCGTGCAGGTGAGGATGCGTTTCCTCAGTCTTCTGTATCTCTCAACCCAGAAGCCCCTTTCACACAGAGATTCCGGAAAATACACGGATAATGTGTCCCGGGATCGCTTGACTTTGGTCACTTCACTCTGCCAGTGATCTGTGAGTGCGTTCACACACATCCCGTAAACACACGTGACGTCAGGATGTGTTGTAGAAAGGCCAGTCTAATCTCCCGCTATCGCTCTCTCCACTGTCGTCGTGCACTCGTGGATTGTTTTTCTTAAGTTTACTAATGATCGTGAACCAATTTTAAAAGAAATTTTTGAGTTCATATTGAGATGTCTGACTTGAATCCATGATTGCAAAGTAGTTGTGACGGTATTAAATTTTCATATCACGATAAACGATTACGTTTTTAGCACAGTATTGAATTAAATTACAAAAATGTAGTGTTGTCCTCATAACAAGTTTAATAACTTTTTAGTTCTTATAACAAAAAGAACCCTTTAAGTTTAAATTACAAAGACATTTTTTAAGTACATTTCAAACAGATTAAAGTGCAAAAGCACTATAAAGAATAATAATAAAGAATCAGAACATGTTCAATCTATCTAGGGCATGATTTAGTCCTCATTAAAATGTTTAATAAGTATAAATGTTTGAAAATAAATAGCCTGTTAAGTCTTTAAAGGGACAGTTCACACTAAAATGAAAATTAAGTTTACTCACCCTGGTGTTGTTCTAATGCCGTATGCCCTTCTTTCTTTTATGGACTACAAAAGGAGAATTGTCTTTAATTTGCTGAAAAATAATGTCACACTTGCGCTCGTCCATATAACGGCAGTGAATAGTGACCAGCAACACGCTTTTAAAAAGATACAAAAGTATCACAGAAGGATCCCATGTGATACAGTGTTGTGAATTTGAAATCGGTCGATGGAAAAAATTTAAGTAATTCATAATAAGGATTTATTCACAGTATTTTAAAGTGCCCACGATAACAATACCATGCATGTTCATTATCATGATATATCGTAATCCTGCACGTCTATTGGAGACTTTAGAGGAGACACACGTGACCTCTGGGTCTTTTCCACAGGAAAAACATCTGACAAGCAGAAGACTTCAGCAAAAGTCTTGTTTTCCTGTTTCTGGGGAATCAACTGAGAATTTTAACTAGATTTTTCGTCACATCATGTTTTCTCCTCATATTTTACTCTTGCTCTTATCCAATGCTGCAAAATAAATGTATGTTGTTCTTATATGGATGAAGAATCAACAATACACAGCAACAGAGAACAATGGAAAGCATAAGATGAAAGCGCTTTCAGAAAGCAGAGTGTGTCGAGGGTCGTGTGGATGTCACTGGATCACGGAAAATAAATCCTTCTAACATGATCACAGGGGCTCAGCGACCAATAAACTACGACAACGCCATATGATCCCGACAATCAATAACGATGGAAGTGTACGCTAACAATCAGTGCTGCGAATGCTTCTGTTATTTACATGATAATGCAACTAATCAGATCTCTGTTGGGTCTAAACAGAAGTTGTGTCTTTTGCAAGTAAATCTAACTTTAAATCGCTTCAGTCTCTTTTACATGCAAATCCGATGCAGAGACACCTAATTTCAGTTTCAACATTTGCAGTGTCAGTTAGCGCATCACAGATGATTCATGTAGCCTCAACACAAATGAATGAAGTAAACTTCAGTTTAACATACACTGAACAAAATTATAAGCGCAACACTTTTGTTTTTGCCCCAATTTTTTTTTTTTACTTTATATTTCTAGTTCTTAAGTATTGATTACAGACAATCCTATGTACTATTTTAATCAAGAGCTTTTTTCTTCATGAATCAAACACTATTGTACGTTTCTCAGGAGTGATGACAGCAATCACATGAATGCTATTCAGAGCACCATCGAGCGCCATCATAACTATGCCAAACCTATGGGCGGCAGTGTAGGGAGAAGGATAAAGCCATACAAGCCAATCAGAATCCTCAGAATCGACAAGAGAGAACCTAAAACCCCGTTTCTCCCAGTTGACACGACAACATATAACCGGCGTTTTCAGAAATCTCCACTTTGGCCGGAGTTTCTAGAAATAATCGTTTTCTGGGATAAAAACGGTGTTTTCGTGTAAATGACAGGCCAAAACGCAGAGAAATATCTGCGTTTTCCCATCGTGTAAACGGGGCCTTAGTTCGATTTTATGAATTAAACAGCTTTATCACTTGAAAAATGTAAAAGTATTCAAATAAGTGTACTTCTTTAAAGCACAACAAAAAATATTATTCAAACATTTAGGACTTTTATCATTATATAGAACCTGTTTGTCAAATAGAGTTCTTTAAAATTGAGTCCTGAACCCTAGGGTTGTAAATAGAACCACATTAAACCTTTCTAAGGCCCGGTTTACAGCTGGTAAAATGTGTTTAGGTCGTTCGAATAACAAGTAGTCGAGGGAGACACATTCCCTTTTAATTCCACTTGCAACCACTTCTGTCCTGATTTCTTCAGAGGAGGGTCTATCAGCGGGTAAATGTGTGTGTTTTCAGATCTTTCAATCTAAAGGACAAAATAAGCTCACTCAATGTACGCGAAAGATAGACACACAGAGAGCATCAGCTTTAGGCTGCATTTACACTGCAGGTCTTGATGCCCAATTCTGATTCGCTGACTATATCCGATTTTTTTGACGACCCGTTTACATCATCTTTTAAAAGTGACCCGTATCCGATATTTACACTGCCGAAACAACCCAATGTAGTCGTTCTGACCCGGAAAATTAAGTAAAACAGTGCGATATGTCAAGTAATAAAAATAACATTATGATTAATTTCGGGTGGGTCGCGGGTGGAAATGATAAATCATTATTAAAGAAAATATTAACTACATTCTCTCAAATACAGTATGAGCATGTTCCATTCCAGTTAAAGATTCAAGGGAGTAAAGCCTGTTAATGCCATTAAGAAAATGAAATTCACTATTGGGAGAGTAACCCCTGATTTGACATAAACAACATAATTGTATGTTATACCCCTAGTGACCTGTTTGTTCTGTTCTTTTGTGTTCTACTAAAATCCATATTAAACAATACAAAATAAAAGTTGGAAAAAAGGAAATGTTTTAAAGAAATGTTCATTTAAAAGCAGCGCTCATTCATCAGTGTATTATACCAGAGATGCGCGCATCAACTGTCGCCGGGTCCGCCGCTGAAGGTGATGATAATCCATTTATCCTCATGAGTTACAACACATATAAGAATAATAGTAACTTGACCAACGGGTGCGGAAATTAAATCAGAGAAAAGTATTGGTGCGGGTGAGTGAGGATGATTTGTTTTTGGCTGTGGATTCGGGTGACGTTGGAGCGCATCCGTACATCTCTAATTATCCGCTGTTTTACCGTCCGCACTATTATCAAAGGTCAGCAAAACATTGTTCTCCAAAGGCGGAGAGAAACTCCACTGTGTTGAGCCTTCGTCCTCCATCGTGACATTGATAAGTCGATCACAGTTATCTGAGTGGACGTCCCTTTTTTAATGATGTACGCCTCGCATTTACTGGGGAACATCCGATTTGTCTGCTTACATGGCACACGCAAATGCACGTATCCGATTCATATCCGATTTATTTCCACATATGAGTGAGGCCTGAAACCGATCTGAGAATATCGGAATCCATGTGCTTTTTTCCTGCTTACGCGTTCGCCGGTCATATACGATCTGTGCCACATGAGAGGAAAACATCGGAATTGGGTCAGTTGAACCATGCCGTGTAGATGTGGCCTTAATAGACAGACACAAGACCAGCCGAACGCTGTGAGTGTGTGTTAGACATCAGGAATGCTGAGAGAACATTGTGTTTGGTGCGTTTTTCATCTTCAAACCAAACTTTGGTCTCCAGACGACAACGTTTAAATGATGGATGGATGGATGGATGGAATAAACATCACTCCTGTGTGCTTAGAGTCCCTGATTACATCTGGTGTTAAAACACTACTGACCTAATACGTAACCATAATGGAAAGAGCTCTAGCCAGACGGGTTTAAACTTCATCGGCTGAAGACACAAGTTTGGTTTGAAGAGAAACCGTAAAGCACAATGTTCTCTCACCGTTCCTGATGTCTAACACACACTCACAGCGTTCGGCTGGACTTGCGTCTGTCAGAGCAGAAACTAAAGCTGATGCTCTCCGTGTGTTTTTCTTTCACATTGTCATGGAAATTGTGTGAGCTTATTTCGTCCATTAAATCTAAAGATCTGAAAAAACATAGACCGCTCATAGACCTTCCCCTGAAGAAATCAGGACAGAAGTGGTTTAAAGTGGACAGAAGAGACGGATTAAAACACCAGGTGTAAACGGGAATGTGTCTCTCGTCTACTTGTGATCCGATCCACCAAACGCATCTTTATACCAGCTGTAAACCGGGCCATGGAGAGATTTGGTTCTGCGTCAGCTTCATTTATTCTGAAAGTGTTGGTACTGAAACCACGTCCTTTAGTAGGTCACTTGTCAAACTAAATTGCAGTGATGCCTCACTCATCGCAGTTGCTCTTGACAAGCGAGTGAATGAATTTCCCTCTCTCTCTCTGTTGGAATGACAGGCTGTGGAAACAGACGCCATGCCCGTCAAACTCTTCTACGACAAATCTCACGACCAGCTGTGGGTCTTGAGCTGGAGAGACCTGCTGAAGTCCCGCTCTACGCTACAGGTGAGGCTTCGGTTATGTTTCGAGTTATGTTATATTTTGGTTATGTTTGGTTATGTTTCGAGTTACGAGTCATGTTTCACCCTGTTCAGATCTTACAGATCTTAAAGACTCTCCAGCAAATTAAAGAGCTCACACATTCGTCACGCCGTGATGTGTTTTAGCCTGAGAGTTCATCAGAGGGGTTTGAGAGGCTGTTTATCTGCTAACAGTCTGTATTTTTCAACACAGTCTGTATTTTTGAACGTTAGGTGTAAATGTGTGGCAGTCTTTGTTTGACATACATTTCTACACCAATTGCAGCTTGTTTAATTGCATGTGTGCACGCTAATTTCAGTTCCCTGTCAGGTAGACCTCCTGACTAGAACTTTATGCAAATGAGGCGCTTTCTACGTTATGTGTACAAGTTTGTGCCTGGTTCCCACTTTATTCTCTGCCAGGTTTGATCAGCACTGTCCTCATGTCAAAGAACACGTCTGAGAAACACACAGCCTCAAAGACAGAGCAAATGAAAGGCTTTTTATTTAACAAACAATGTGTATTTCCAGCCCCCCCATACACATGAATAATTCACGTTTTATTAAATAGTGGGAAAGTCCTCAGGTGCATTTGCTTGTTCAGCGTGCCCACAGAGAGCCAGCCACACAGAATAATGAAGGCGTTTGCTATGAATCACTCAGAAATGCTAAAGAGCACTTTTAACGGAAACTGCATAATCGGCTGCTGGGGATATGGATTCACACCACAAATAAATGCCTTGATAATATTCAACTCATTTTGAATGCGTGCAATTGACCCGGGCATGGGCAATTTGTCGGGCCCGGAGGCAGTACTCAGCTCGAGAGGTGAAATATCAAACCCATTTTTTTAAACGGCTCAATATTCTTAGTCAAACATCTGAACCTGCTTGTCAGCTCATTAGATTAAACAAATTAGAGCTGAGGAGAGTGAGGGGAAATACATCCGCATGTGTGCGCTTGGCTCGGATCCTGCTCTCATCACACCGATTCACAACCCAACAACTCATAGTTTGCATTCATAATCATCTGCACTGGCCACTTATTAACAAGCCAAAAACAGGCATAGTTTCCAAGTGGTTTTAGAATAATCCTTATGAACTAAGCTGCTAAATATCCTATGACATATTATAAATACAAATATGGCGTGACGAATGGCTTGGTTTTATACCCTTGTGAAATTAATGTGCACTCGTTGTGTACTACTTCAAATCTTAAAAGTAGTTTTAAAGGACTGTGTTTGCAGATATAGTCAGGGTTGGAGTGAAGGGATGAGATGAGGACTCAATTTTACAGAGATAAAGGGCATTTAATTAGTAAAAAAATAAAACGAAAACTACCCCGAGGGGGGGCGGGGGGGACAAATCAGGCGACTTGAATAATTTTGAGACTGCAGAAGTCAATAAATGTTGCATTTTCAGTTGGATTTGGGGAAACCGCTTGAAGCATTTGTTGTGTTGCGCTATGTCAATTTGTTTGATTTGTTCATTGCAAACTACTGAAAGTCTGTACATTTTGTCAGTAAACCTGATTTGCAATAGGGGTTGAACAATTTTGATTACAACTGTATGCATGCTAATAAGCAACTAGTTGAGAATTGGGCCCTAAACTAAAGTGTTACCATTTTTCTAATAGATTAATTAATTTGGCAAACAATATGATTGAATACTGACTAGAGGAGTAGCTGTGTTTTAAATTAATCTGTTTCAGTATTATACATGATGATTAACTGTAAAGGGAGTTGGGAAAACACCATAAGCATGATTAAACACTCATCGTTGGCCACTATTTAGAGTAAATTCATGAATGTCTTGTCATTATATAATAAAAAATTAAAGCAAGAATCATTCATTGCACAGACTGAAAGCACACTGTTTTCATAGATTATTTCATTTGTTATATTAGATAGATATATCTTTGCTTATCCGTTCAGATTTAAGACGCTCTACATCACAGGTGTCAAAGTCAGTTCCTGGAGGGCCACAGCCCTACAGAGTTTAGTCCCAACCCTGCTTCAACACACACACACCTGCAATTTTCAAATTAGCATGAAGGAATTGATTAGCTGATCAGGTGTTTTTAAAAAAAATTTAGGGTTGAAGCTAAACTCTGCAGGGCTCTGGCCCTCCAGGAACTGACTTTGACACCCCTGCTCTACATGATTGTAATATTACTTTCTCTCGTTTTCATTTTTGAGGTGATCACTTCTGCGAGTGCAGTGGAGCAGCGTCAGATCGTTCACACTCCGTTTGAAAGAGTGGAGGATTTCTACATTCCTCCCACCAACCTCATTATCACCCACGTAAGGTACGAAACGATCGTCACTGCTCAGCGTGCATGACCTCTGTCAGGTTTCAACATAATTCTTCCAAAAATTGGAAGTGAGTAAATGATGGTTGTAATTAACAGGGCAGCACTTAATAAATCACCAGAAAGATCATTAACCTGTCTTTGACAATTGTCATCTTAGGTTTGGCTTTGTCTACTTAAAAAGGGAGCCTGCGGTGCATAAAATCGACCTTGAGACCCTCCGCCTCGTCAAGACCATCAGTCTGAAGAACTACAGCTGTATTCCAGCCAGCATGGCCTACACTCATTTAAGCGGCTACTATTTCATCGAGTGCCAAGTCAAGAACAGTTCATCTCCGAGCTCGCAGCTTCTGATCGACAGCGTAAGCGACACAGTCATCGGACCCAATCCCAACATCAACGGCCGGCCGTTCGTCTCTCCAGACGGGCGTTTCGTCGTCTCCGTGGATAAACGCCGTGGCAAACTCCAAGTCCAGACCATCTCCTTCAGCGGTGAGCTGCAGATAAGCCATGAAGTGGATGTCTCGATTCCTCTCGCAGACTTGGAGTTTCAGCCCTCCTTCACGGAGGCCAACCAGTACGTGGTCGTGACGTCTTCGGCTCAGGGCTCGGAGCTGGTTTTCTCGGACCTGGCGACGGGAAGAGAAAAAGCCCTTCAGAATGTCAAGGATCCGATTCCTGCCACCAGCTGGCCTTGGGGAGACGCCAACAGGGTGGTGGTCTCCAGCGGGGTGTTTGGACGCTACTTGGTCACGCCGTCGACCGAGTCCCTGTTCGTTCTGGACGGCAAACAGAGCGGCCCTCACTGTGAGGTGTCAGACGTCAAGAGAGGGAACACAGTGGTGTGGGTGGGTGAGGTATGAGTGGCGTACCGCGGGCCGGTTCTGCAGAGGATTGAAGCTCGGGGAAACCTTTAAAGGGATGCCAATGGACTTGACCCTAGTAGTGAGTTAAACGAACACGGGTTTCTGTATAAGTACACACACATGCACACATATTCAACAAACCTTATAGAAAAACGGAACGAATGAAAACACCCCTCGGTGCAACAGTGAGCTAATTTAATGAGAGATGTAAATTGTTTGCACTTCCTTGTTAGCAGAAATAGTGTTAAGAAGCAGACAGGTTAGGTGATGACTGAACTATGCACAATGCTTTTTAAAGTTCTTCAGTGTTTTTCTTTTTTCATTGTGTTCACTTGTGATATACAGTCCCTGCAGGAAATGTGTCCATCAGTGTCACATCTGTTTATGTCAATGTAGAAAGATTGTGTTGTTTGCATTGTCCCAGTGTTTCTGGCTTCACGTTTCAACAGCTGTTTTTTTATTTATTAATAGTACAACACTTAATAATAAACATGTTAGAGTAACATTTAGCATTTTCCTCTTTGTAAGCCATCTAAAGCATGTGTTGAATCACGTGTTGAATCATTTAAATCTCATTGGTGCAACGTCACCCCTGTGACACATGACGGCGTACCGCGGAAGCTATAAAGGATACCTGGAACAAACAGCGACAGCTTCTGATTGGCTGAAATAAGTCACTCACAGGCATGCATGAAGTATCATTCCCTTTTTCAGGGAACCAGAGTTGTGGTCGTAACTAAGACCTTCCCTTTCGAGAGAACTGAACGCTTCGTCAGATAGTTGACGCTATGGGAATGTTAATACCCACTGCAGTCCAAATCCAGGCTGTACCCAGACACCAACATAGTGTCATAGATTCATAGATTTATAGATTCAACGCGGACCGAGATGTGGGCCGGATCTGAGCCGACACTATGTTGCTGTCTGGGTAGAATCTGATGAAGGGAAACTCCTGGCAATAAAGCCTCAAGCCCCGTTCACACCACCAGCGATGTTGTCGCTGTATGTCGCTAGTCTCTGTTCTGTGAAGTCGCTTGTGGGCGTTGGTTGTGCTGTCGCTCTAATGTTATTGGTTGACTGGACGTCTGGCCACATCTATACTAAATACCATCACAAGTGATACAACAATATCATTTTAATTTTAATAGAAATTATAGGCTAAAAAAAAAACAGTATGCTGTTGGGAGAGTGTTTTTATATTACCGTAGCAGTGTTCAGTGGATTAAATCATTTACTTGATTAACGATCGATCAAGCAACAAATTAAACTCACTCATACAGTCATAAATGACTAAAACGTCATTCGTATTTGACAAATAATCAATTTTATTGTCCATAGTCAACACAATGCAGGGGAAACTGTAAAGTGAACTGCAGCAGTGCTAAACTTGCATCATAAAATTACAACACTCGAACTATAAATGCATGAATTAAACTCACTGAGACTGTCCACAGTTTCTTTTCCATGCATCATTTTATTATATCCATGAATGTGGTTAGTCAAATAAATCATATAAGTGAAATCGCCCTCGAACTCTCTCTTGCCTGCACTCAGAGACGGTGACGTAACGTGAGCTCCACTGAAAGTCTTCTTTCCTATTGGTTGTCGCTCGCGAAAATCGCTTCTCATTTGCATAAAGTTAAAATTTCTGAACTTTTGTCGCTTGTCGCTTGACACGCCCACATTCTGTTGCCAACGGTCACTGTCGCTCGTGTCTCCGGAAGTCGCCAGCGCTCCATTGAAATGAATGGGATTGTGTCGCTTTGTCGCTGCGTGTCGCTGGCAGTGTGAACGGGGGCTTTAGAGGCCGGCTTACTCCTAGTAGAACTGGCCCTTACAACTAGAGACGAAGGAAGGTCACGCGCCTCATAAGCTATAGAGCCGTAGTAATAGCCTCAACAATCCACTTGCTTATTCTTTAGGAACCCTGTCTAGGTGAACAAAAGCATACCAGCTGCTGGTCCGTCTTACGCCACTGGGCAGAGCGGTGGGCGTAACACTCAAGTGCAACCCAAGTTAAGTTTCTCTTGGTCCACCAACTGAAATGGACGATAAAAGGCGTGCAAAACAACTGAGCATGTTATGTCACGTGACCTGGTCTAGTGTTGACCCCAATGGGAGCAAACTCTAGGCAGGAGGAGGCAACAGAGAGGGCCGGCAGATATCCTACCCTTTTAAGAGAGGTAATAGTGAGCAAGAAAGCTGTCTTGAAAACAAGGAACTTCTCTGAAACAGATTCAATGGGCTCGAAGGGTGCCAGGGACAACCCCTCTAATATCACAGGCAAATACCGGGCTGGACCTCTCGCATGAATATCAGGCCTTAGCCTCAGGCCCCATCCACACTACTGCGTTTTCGTTTAGAAGCGAAGACCTTTTGCTACGTTTCCACCTCCCGTCCAGACTACAACGGCAAAAACGAAGACCTACAACGGAGAAGTTTAGAAACGCTCCAACCCCGTTTGCGTTTTGAATCTCCGGAGGGCGTTTTAGTGAAGACGGTCAAAACGAAGAACTTTAGAAGCACTGACGCAGAGTCTCACGCTCGACTCTATGATTGGGTTTCATCAGTCATGGCGTATCCTTCCCTGATTCGTCAGACACCCATCACATGACCCGTCCCCGGGAATAAAACATACAAAAACAGCCTGGACTACGTAACGTTAGCGACTGCAACATGGATAACGAATTACAAGCGTTACTGACGTTGATGCATGTCTTTGCTAGCAGCTGTTGTGCAAGTAAATTCTGCATTTTACAACGCTATCACTGCCTACATGCGGCTGTTTACACCGGCACACACACGCCCAGTGTTGGTGAGTGGTCACGTAATCCGCGTTTTCAGTCATTTTATTGTGGACGGAGATCAATTCTAATACGCAGCTAAAACACTGGTGTGGACGGAGATCGTATTCGTTTTAATTCTCCGTTTCTAAACGCAGTAGTGTGGATGAGACCTTAGTGCGCCACAAAGGAAACGAGATACCAGAGGCTCTCCCCAAAGATCAAACACCCAAAGGTGCATGCTAACCCAGACAGCAACAGATCCGGCCCACATCTGGTACATGTGGATTAAGTGCGTACCAGATCTGGGCAGACACTATGTTACTGACTGGGAAGCTACGTATTGTAAACCTTTAGCGTGGAGGGGGATAGTCCAGCAGCAAAACGATTATGAAGGACCTCCAGCACTGAACCAACCTGATAGTTAACTGAGTCCAACTGGTTTTCTCTCCACCATAAAGTGAAGAGTCTAAAGGCATAACGTTTCCTTGTTGAGTTTAAGATAGTCTCAATAACCTCGATTGAGAGACCAGAGTTCAAGAGTGGATTCCCCTCAGTGGCCAAACCCTCCGCTTCCATATTTCTGGCCGGGGGGGATATATTGTGACAGAATGTCCTTCCTGATGGGAATCTCCCAGGGAGAGACATCCAGGAGAGATATCAGGTCCGTGAACCATGCCGGCCAACTGGCGAACTCTCTCTAGAACTACCAGGAGAATAGCGATTCAGGAAATGCGTACATACGTAGTCATCCGACCCCAGCGCATCGTCTCCTGAGGTGCAAACAAGTCCACGTCTGCCTGGCCAAACTTCCTCCAAATCAACTCCAAAAAGACATGGACAGAGTAACATCACAGCAAGCAATTTTGCATTTAAAAGACGTTTAATAGCCATCCAAACACATCCCTGACGTCTAGGCAATTTGGGCTGTCAGTGAAAAGACATCTACGCACAGGCTACGCATAGAACATGTCAAAGAAATGAAACCAAACACCTTGTAATCACTGTTGACTTTCCTTACATGATGGGACATCATACATCTCGCAAGTTATTTTGGCAAAAACGACATTTGGTTAGAAATGGGTTACTGATAGCCGGACTATATCGGGTCTATAGTTAACCTAGACGGTGAAATGACGGCTATTGTTTACTGAAGACACAGAAGCTAACGCTGTTTGTTTCGGATAGCTTTTATAGCTTCTGCTTTATAAAGTAGGAATTGCGAGATATATACTGAGGGAAAAAGTCAGCTGAATTCTGACATTTTCTCGCAATTGCGAATTTAGATCTTGCAATCGCTAAAAAAGAAAAGTCAGAACTGTGAGATTAAAAAATAAAAAAGATAATTAGGACTTTATTCTGCGTGGCAGAAACAAGCTTGCATATAATTGTGTCCGGACACATGCCACCCATAGTTCAGTGCAATCTTTAGTTTCGTAAAAGTATTCCTACATTCAATCACACAGCTGCAGAATAGAATAGAGAGTAAAAATGAAAGTAAAGTATATTTTTGTCAAATGAGTTAGGCTATGAGTTTCACGGTGTATATATATATTTATAATTTCGTCTGGCTCATCAGATTTTTGGAAGTCAACAGAAAACATACACACACGAGGTGAATTGGTTCACTGTTGCACTGAACACCATCATCACGACTGAGACGACCACGAGCGCAGCTTTAAATCACCCTGTTTCAGACAAAACGGCTAAATTGGCAATTCAATGTGCTTTCAGGCTCAGTCAGATATGCATGACTACACTATTACTTTAGAAAGCCAGATGGTTAGACCTCAACGAGCATCACATTGGACACAGATATGATCAATTTAAGGCCCAAACAAACCTAATTAAACTCAGTGGGCTAACAATCATTCAATAAATGTGCTCCTCGTATAGTAACTGTAGAGTGATTTGAGTTTGTGTCCTTCACAAGCCAGAGTCACAAACATTGTAAGAGAATAGTTAGAGCAGTGTGAACAGTGTGTGTCCGATCTATGAGGGAAACGACTTGAACAAAATAGAAGTTTGAGAAATGATCAACATTAAAAGTGGTGAACGTAAAATATGTTTTGTTCAAGACTAAACTAGCTGCACATGTTTTGTATAATAATACAGTATGTCCTGCACATAATATGGCATTCTTTTAAAATATCTGCGTTTTGTCTGTGTGTGTGTGCGCGTGTGTGCGTGTGCGTGTGCGTGCGTGTGTGTGTGTTTGCGTGCGTGCGTGCGCGCGTGTGTGTGTGCGTGCGTGTGTGTGTGTGTGTGTGTGTGTGTATGTGTGTGTTCACGGTTCTTTTTAGCACTGAAATTCCAGCCTGACTTTTGCCAACGAGGCAGAAATGAAGCATCTTGTGCCTCATTGAGTCACATTTAAGTCCTCCTCCATTTGTCTTCATTACACTCTATTGTCCCGAGAGTTTCGGCCTGTTCTTGTCCTCATCATGTACATTTGTTTCTTCAGTGTGTTATAGACCTCTTCGAGGCCTCAACTGTGTATGTGCGTCATGAAAACCTTTATTAAGAGCCGAGGCTCATGAAATGTGTTGCCAATCAGTCGGTCAAGAACCAAAGGCTTTATTTATTTTGTAATCTTTTTCATTTTGATGATTTTATTAATCATATGTTCAGTTATATTCTGATAATTAAGTGCATTTTTTAAATGAATATGACTTTTCCTTATAAAGTTGAGCTGTCACAAGCATCAGATAATAAGAATGAAACTGTTTATGGTGTATTTGGTCTGGCTTTTATTGCTTAGTTCTGTGTATGTGTAAGATTTGTTTCTCCCAAAGTACATTTTGTATGGCGAATAAATCCTGGTCCTTAAGTGTGTATGTTAGCACCACTTGTTCTTCAGTTTGATTCACATATAGACATTAAATTCACACTATTACACTGAGCACTCTCTCAACATTTACATTTCAATCACGACAAAATGCCAAGGGCCTAAACTCAATGACGAGAAATGATTTATTTTCATGTATGTATTTGTTTATTTGAAATAACCTTTACCAGTCTTTTAGCTGTCTTTGTGCTGGTTAATCTATATCTCTATGCAACACAGTTTTCAGCATTAAGGCAATAACTGTTGAAATGTTGACGTTTTGCAACCCAGTAATTGCTACGATTGTTTTTTGATGATTAAATTGATTTATTTCCGTCTCTCTATGTCGTGTAACTGACCACACCAGCAAAGTTCTCGTCTAGTTCTCAGCTTGTCTCGTGGTCAAGCGGCACCATGTTCATGTGTGTGTGTTGATTTGCTGTAAAATTGTGAAATGTTACACTTTTCGGAAAGATAGTGGCTTTACTTAATTCACAGATGTGCTTCATGGGATGTAGAACAAAGTTGAAATGTCATAATTTTAGTGAAGTAAGTATCTGTAACAAACATTAAAACAAATCCAGATTCCTGAGGTCCCGGTACACCCAAGTGATTTATTAGCATTGGTTGTATAGAAACTTTTATTGTATAATGTAATATAGTGTTGCCTGGGATATATATTTCTTCCAGTTTTACAATAAAAGATGAGACCCGAACGTTTCGCAGTGTGTGGCTTTGACATATCATGCTTTTTTCTTAAATGCTTTACACAGAATTCATCTTTGTCCAACCCTGCTATACGCAGTGACACTAAACCAAAAATATTAATAATCTCAAGTCTATTTTGTGGTTCATTAAAAGGTGATACAATACCATGTATTATCTATCTACTGAGTGAACTTACGGTGACGGGTTGAAATATTGTGGCTCTTTAGAGTTCGAGTCAAGAACAATAATACTGTAAGCACATGTTTATTGAGGTCATACGTTTAAGAATCAAACAGTAATCTAAATATTGGAAATATAATCACATATTTTTAGACACTGTTTCCCAACAATGATCCTAAAAAGGGAAATGAGTCGAAGGTGTTTTCAAGGCTTCTTTTAGAGGGGTCATTGGTGTGTTGTAGGGTTGGTCTTTGTGATTCATCTAAATAGTTGGAGGTCGTCCAATGACAAAAAAAAGACATGCAATTGCTTTATTATTTCTGTTATATTTAACAATTTCACTCTTAAAAGGATGGTAATTCTTTTCGAAGTAATTTCGACCTATACGGTCCTTTACACCATGACCTCGAGCCAAACCAACCCTACACCCCCACCCCTCCCAATAGGTTCTATACTCATAAAACGAGGCATTGGAAATAACACGTTTATTTAAATAACACTTGCCTGTATTATTATTAACCCCTTATCAAGCTCCCCCTTTTTTTAATAGACATGAAAATGCACATTCCGAACTTGTTGTGTTTCAAATTTTAGGTCGATATCTCAGAAAATAAGTGTTCAGTGAGATGTAGTTTGTGCGCAGTACCACACTTCTCCACTAGTGGACATCACTGCCCATATAAGAGCGCCTCCATTTCCATATGTTGTTTGAGTCTGAACCATTATTTTTACAATTTTCATACAATTTATGAAGTAGACATCCTATTTAGAAGTAGACTAATTTTTTACATTGGTTTAAACATCCCGGATAAGCGCAAACTAGTACCATTTCTATTAGCCGTCCTACAATCTCTGTTCTGTGCACAGGTTCTGGTGTAAACAATGAGTGACGTACACGCGCGAGAGAGAGATCACTTCCGGAGCCTTCCGGCGCTCTACGGCGCTTGCGCAGACTAAGTAAACAGATCACTTGGATGTCGGTGTGTAAAAGAGATAAAAACGATATAAATACTGTTCGTTTTATCACACAAACCGCTTGTTTCGTGTCTTAGGCCATCAATGTGCACTTACGATGAGGAATTGTTTAATTTGGACTTTTCTCTGCATGCTTCTGGAGACAGTGCCTATAGACCTGCATTATATGACTGACAGACAAGAACGGTTTGACCTAAACATATCAACATTGAAACTACTGCGGAGACAAAGACACCTACATCTTTGATGCACTTCAGGTAAGATAAAACATACCAAAAATTTTATTTCAAAGTGAACTATCCCTTTAACAAGTTAGTCATTGAATCATTCATTTGAGCAATTTGCTCAAAATTACTGATTCATTTAGGGACAAAGTAAGTGACTGTCTTCATGAGTGAGTCGTTGAATCATTCAAAGACCAATACGTTCATTCAGTAACGAAACTGAAACTGTTGTTTGAAGATGCGCGGTCGATCTACCGTTTGGAACAAAAACAGTCAATATTGTGTCTAAAATGTAAGTCACCTAATATTAACTACTTGTTTATTGAACTGTTGTATAAAATCAATATTACGTTTGCAAATGTGCTGCTGATATTCTGGAAAACAGCACTCCTGCTGTGTGGTATTGCTTATAAATATTATTTAAAAACAAGAACTTATACTGATATATTTTAGCCCCATATCTTGGATATTTGGGGCCTTTTTATAAATTTTTATTGCCATTTTTGCCCATGTGTGTGTAAGCAGAGACCGATTCTGTTGCCCTGTCAAGTGAAACTGGTGTGTGGTTATTGTTCAGGCTTTGTATTGGAGTTGTAATAGATGTTTAATTCCAGTGTCGTTACACTTAATGATGGAGATCCTTCTGGCAGGGATTATCTGAACATCTTGACTGATGAATGGCTTCCACACAGAGGTCGGCATTGATAACCTTCATAAATCTCTCTACATGGTCATGGTGGTCAAGTGATAAGACCACACGAAGCCTTCTTTTACTCCAGCTCAACTTAATCTATATGCTTTAGTGTTCTACACTCTTCTATCTGTTGCAATTATTCGCAACAACTTGCCAGTGAAAGATGCTGTCAATAGGCCGTCCATCACTGTCACTGCAGGAGGAGTCTCAGAATCACTGCGCATAAATCTATGAGCTACTCGCTTCTTTCTGCCGAGCTTAGAGAGAGAAGCTATTGATCAGGAGCACAAAAGAGTTGATCAGCTGAAAAAGTATACTAAACAAGGTGAGCGATAGACGTCGCATTACTCTCAGAATATTTGTCTTTTCAACAAAAAGTCTTTATAAATGCACAAAAAGAAAATAAAGCCTATTTTTCAGTTGTAAAGCACTGACTGTGAAAACAATAATGATTCTGTACTGTGTTTATACATTAGGGTTTTTTGTGTGCGCATTTACACTGAATTTAAATGTCTGCGTGACATATTTCGTTAATGCCTATTTTTAATGTACTATTAGTTATTAAGTAATGAAAGGCTTTATTATTATTTCCGAGATACTTGTGGTCTTCCCTAAAAGACATGCAGGTAAACAGATAAAAAAATATATATTTATTTTTCAGTAAATGTTTTATATTGATTTTTTACGTTATTTATTTCTAATAGTAAATTATTTACATATATATAGGTTTGCACAACTTGGCCAAAAAATTATATTACAAATATTTTGTCATTTATGATAATTTGATATAACAACAGTCCCTCATATATCTGCTGCTGAAACCAATTAGGCCCCTTTAATTATTATTTCTTATCTCCAATTATAAAAATTAAGACATAAATATATTACTGTTGTAATTTACTGAATATTTTATCATAAAATAAAATTATTTTTATAATTAAGTTACCAATATTTATATCTTATATTCCTTGAGCTTCTAACATTTCAAATCCTCCTCCATTTTTTTTGGAATACTGGCGAAATTCAGTTTCTGTCCACATACATTTTGCAAATTAAGAAAATGCATAAATAAAGTGAATCGCAAACTATTGCACAATTAAAAATTTTTGATTTATCAATTTCATTTTATATTTTTTAATTTTTTATTTATATCTGATTTTAGCTTTTCATCAACTCACAAACCCCCTGCAGTTCCCTTATGAACCCCCAGGGGTGTGCAATCCCTGATTTTGGGAAACCCTGTTCGTTATAGATCGATTTCTTTACATGGTCCTTTTAAATCATACTTATCTGACCGTTATCAGTTTGTAGCAGTAAATGAAGAGATGTCATAGTGATCACAAGTTCAGTATGGGGTACCACAAGGCTCAGTACTAGGACCACTTCTGTTCACTCTGTACATGCTACCCTTGGGAGATATCATTAGGAAACATGGCACAATTTTTCACTGTTACACTGATGATACTCAGATATTTATTTGCTGCCTGATGCAACATACCAATTCACAAAACTAATGGAATGCATAGTTGACATAAAAAAATTAAATGACTAGTAATTTTCTACTACTAAATTCTGAAGAAAAAAAATTATTGGAAAAATAGCCAAGAATACTGTCTAAAACTTGATGGCTGCTCTGTCAAGTCCCCGTCGTCGGTTAGGAACCTGGGTTTGCTCTTTGATACCAATCTTTCATTTGAAAGCCACGTTTATAGCATCTGTAAAACCGCATTTTTCCATTGTAAAAATATATCTAAATTACGACATGCTTTCAATGATTTTTATTTTTTGATTTATCTATTTTAATTTTATATTTTAACTAGCTTTTCATCAACTCACAAACCCCCTGCAGTTCCCTTATGAACCCCCAGGGGGTTGCAACCCCTCATTTTGGGAGACCCTGTTCGTTATAGATCGATTCCTTTACACGTGGATTGTTTCTTGAAGGCCAGACGTATCCTTCCTTTGAGAACAGGGAGTTGTAGTTCCCAGTGTGAACTGTGTCAGCTGAAATGAGGGAACTGGTTTTATTTGCAATGTCATTCACAGTTGTGAATCATATGTTCTGTGAAAGCACACATCTGCCAGCCTCACGAGACCGTAAGACAGCTTGAGAGGACGAGGACTGTCTCTGAGATGTGTGATCTATCTACAGCTTGAACTCTTCTGCTGGATGCTGTCAATGTTGGATTTATGCAGGGATCTCCGACTCAACTGCAGTTCTGCAAATGGTTTGTGTTGTGATGAGCTGAGCTGTGATTCTCTGGTAATCAACACTCAGCATACAAGCAATCACACAGCATCATAAAATCATTTTAGATACAACAGAAAAAACAAATAACTGAGACAAAAGCAAAAAAACACAAAAAAAAAAAACACAATTTATTCATGCTGCCGCAGTGCATGCTGGACTCTAGGACAGTCACATCACAATATAATCGATGAGCCAATATACAAGAGATCCTGCTCAGAATGAAGTCAAAATTACTTTGAAAGTATCACAACTCACTAGAAGCAACAATGAAGAGTGTCTATTAAGACCAAGTGCAAATAGCCGGTCCTGTTGGAAATATATTTACACTAACTCACCCACCAAATTACAATCAAAACCAGTATCAGTGATGTGGAGAGTTCTGTAAGTACTGCGCATTCAACTTTTGACCCGACCGAATCTGCTTTTTTTTTTTATCCCATGCTTCTCCCTTTTCACATGTAATATTAGCTTGGAGAGGTGTTTACTTTTAATACAAATGAAGAAAATATTTATAGTGTTCTTGAGTTGTTTAGAAAGGGTAGTACATGTACATACTGTAGACTGTGACGCATGATGCTCATATTGTTTTACTCTCAAAAAACATGGAGAACATCCTTACTGATCAGCAAGTTTCATATGGTTAGAGGGGCTTTAGGGATATGGACAGGAAAGGTCCCAATAAGGCAGCATCCTTTCATGATTTTAATAAATATAATCATATACATTTAATATCTTGAGTCAGACCCATACGTTGAGTCAACACTTATTTGCAAATAGTATCGGCCACAATTTGCATTGTAAGTATAAGAAGCATCAGGACTACATGTAGTTAGTGTGCATAGCATTTGCGATATACTGTAGATTCACAGCACATTTGACAGTGTAAAGCGTGAACATTTAACAGTTCTCCAACCATTTGAACAATTCTAACCAAGCAAGTCTGTTTTATGCTTTTTCCTGGAGAGAACCGGGATATGTGAGGATTTCCAGTCAGGATTTGGTCACACTTTAGATTAGGGTACAATTTTCGCTATTAACTATCTATTCACTATGACTTTTGCCTTAAACTACTAATTACAGCTTATGAATAGCTAGTAGGATAGTTGTTAAGTTAAGGTATTGGGTACAATTAAGGGATGTAGAATATGGTCATGCAGAATAAGGCATTAATATGTGCTTGATACATACTAATAAACATCCAATACCCTAGTAATGTGCATGCTAATAAGCAACCAGTTCATAGTGAGAATTAGACCCTAAACTAAAGTGTTACCCAGGATTTAGATCGTATCATAGTACTGAGACTGCGCTCATTAGAGTTACAAATTATTTTCTCTTATTATCCGATCGTGGTTGTATCTCTCTATTAGTGTTACTGGATCTTAGTGCTGCATTTGATACCATCGGCCACAACTTTCTTTTGGATTGGCTAGAAAAATGCATTGGCATTAGTGGAATTGCACTAGCATGGTATAAATCATACTTATCTGACCGTTATCAGTTTGTAGCAGTAAATGAAGGGATGTCATATCGATCACAAGTTCAGTATTGGGTACCACAAGGCTCAGTACTAGGACCGCTTCTGTTCACTCTGTACATGCTACCCTTGGGAGATATCATTAGGAAACATGGCACAATTTTCCACTGTTACACTGATGATACTCAGCTATTTATTTGCTGCCTGATGCAACATACCAATTCACAAAACTAATGGAATGCATAGTTGACATAAAAAATTCAATGACTAGTAATTTTCTACTACTAAATTCTGAAGAAAAAAAAATTATTGGAAAAATAGCCAAGAATACTGTCTAAAACTTGATGGTTGCTCTGTCAAGTCCTCGTCGTCGGTTAGGATCCTGGGTGTGCTCTTTGATACCAATCTTTCATTTGAAAGCCACGTTTATAGCATCTGTAAAACCGCATTTTTCCATTGTAAAAATATATCTAAATTACGACATATGCTTTCAATGATTTTTATTTTTTGATTTATCTATTTTAATTTTATATTTTAACTAGCTTTTCATCAACTCACAAACCCCCTGCAGTTCCCTTATGAACCCCCAGGGGGTTGCAACCCCTCATTTTGGGAAACCCTGATCGTTATAGATCGATTCCTTTACATGTGGATTGTTTCTTGAAGGCCAGACGTATCCTTCCTTTGAGAACAGGGAGTTTTAGTTCCCTGTGTGAACCGTGTCAGCTGAAATGAGGGAACTGGTTTTATTTGCCATGTCATTCACAGTTGTGAATCATATGTTCTGTGAAAGCACACATCTGCCAGCCTCACGAGACCGTAAGACAGCTTGAGAGGACGAGGACTGTCTCTGAGATGTGTGATCTATCTACAGCTTGAAGTCTTCTGCTGGATGCTGTCAATGATGGATTTATGCAGGGATCTCCGACTCAACTGCAGTTGTGCAAATGATTTTTGTGTTGTGATGAGCTGAGCTGTGATTCTCTGGTAATCAACACTCAGCATACAAGCAATCACACAGCATCATAAAATCATTTTAGATACAACAGAAAAAAACAAATAACTGATACAAAAGCAACGAGAATTTAAAAAAAAACACAATTTATTCATGCTGCCGCAGAGCATGCTGGACTCTAGGACAGTCACATCACAATATAATCGATGAGCCAATATACAAGAGATCCTGCTCAGAATGAAGTCAAAATTACTTTGAAAGTATCACAACTCACTAGAAGCAACAATGAAGAGTGTCTATTAAGACCAAGTGCAAATAGCCGGTCCTGTTGGAAGTATATTTACACTAACTCGCCCACCAAATTACAATCAAAACCAGTATCAGTGATGTGGAGAGTTCTGTAAGTACTGCGCATTCAACTTTTGACCCGACCGAATCTGCTTTTTTTTTTATCCCATGCCTCTCCCTTTTCACATGTAATATTAGCTTGGAGAGGTGTTTACTTTTAATACAAATAAAGAAAATATTTATAGTGTTCTTGAGTTGTTTAGAAAGGGTATTACATGTACATACTGTAGACTGTGACGCGTGATGCTCATATTGTTTTATCACTCTCAAAAACGGTGGAGAACATCCTTACTGATCAGCAAGTTTCATATGGTTAGAGGGGCTTTAGGGATATGGACAGGAAAGGTCCCAATAAGGCAGCATCCTTTCATGATTTTAATAAATATAATCATATACATTTAATATGTTGAGTCAGACCCATACGTTGAGTCAACACTTATTTGCAAATAGTATCTGCCACAATTTGCACTGTAAGTATAAGAAGCATCAGCACTACATGTAGTTAGTGTGCATAGCATTTGCGATATACTGTAGATTCACAGCACATTTGACAGTGTAAAGCGTGAACATTTAACAGTTCTCCAACCATTTGAACAATTCTAACCAAGCAAGTCTGTTTTATGCTTTTTCCTGGAGAGAACCGGGATATGTGAGGATTTCCAGTCAGGATTTGGTCACACTTTAGATTAGGGTACAATTTTTGCTATTAACTATCTATTCACTATGACTTTTGCCTTAAACTACTAATTACAGCTTATGAATAGCTAGTAGGATAGTTGTTAAGTTAAGGTATTGGGTACAATTAAGGGATGTAGAATATGCTCATGCAGATAAAGGCATTAATTTGTGCTTAATAAGTACTAATAAGCATCCAATATCCTAGTAATGTGCATGCTAATAAGCAACCAGTTCATAGTGAGAATTAGACCCTAAACTAAAGTGTTACCCAGGATTTAGATCGTATCATAGTACTGAGACTGCTCTCATTACAGTTACAAATTGTTTTCTTTTATTATCCGATCGTGGTTGTATCTCTCTAGTGTTACTGGATCTTAGTGCTGAATTTGACACTATTGACCACAACATTCTTTTGGATTGGCTGCAAAAATGCATTGGCATTAGTGGAATTGCACTAGCATGGTATAAATCATACTTATCTGACCGTTATCAGTTTGTAGCAGTAAATGAAGAGAAGGGGTACCTCAAGGCTCAGTACTAGGACAGCTTCTGTTCACTCTGTACATGCTACCCTTGGGAGATATCATTAGGAAGCATGGCACAATTTTTCACTGTTACACTGATGATACTCAGATATTTATTTGCTGCCTGATGCAACATACCAATTCACAAAACAAATGGACTGCATATAAAAAACAAGACATTAAAAAAATCAATGTCTAGTAATTTTCTACTACTAAATTCTGAAAAAAAAAATTTAATTATTGGACAAATAACCAAGAATACTGTCTAACACTTGATGGCTGCTCTGTCAAGTCCTCGTCGTCGGTTTGGAACCTGGGTTTGCTCTCTGATACCAATCTTTCATTTGAAAGCCACGTTTCTAGCATCTGTGAAACCACATTCTTCCATCATAAAAATATATCTAAATTACGACACATGCTTTCAATGATTTTTATTTTTTTATTTATCTATTTTCATTTTATATTTGATATAACTAGCTTTTCATCAACTCACAAACCCCCTACAGTTCCCTTATGAACCCCCAGGGGTTTGCAACCCCTCATTTTGGGAAACCCTGTTCGTTATAGATCGATTCCTTTACATGTGGATGTTTCTTGAAGGCCAGACGTTTCCTTCCTTTGAGAACAGGGAGTTGTAGTTCCCAGTGTGAACTGTGTCAGCTGAAATGAGGGAACTGGTTTTATTTGCAATGTCATTCACAGTTGTGAATCATATGTTCTGTGAAAGCACACATCTGCCAGCCTCACGAGACCGTAAGACAGCTTGAGAGGACGAGGACTGTCTCTGAGATGTGTGATCTATCTACAGCTTGAAGTCTTCTGCTGGATGCTGTCAATGATGGATTTATGCCGGGATCTCCGACTCAACTGCAGTTGTGCAAATGGTTTGTGTTGTGATGAGCTGAGCTGTGATTCTCTGGTAATCAACACTCATACAAGCAATTAAAATGAAAACAGTTGAAAACAGCAATGAAAACGGTTAGTTCATGCGTTCATGAGCTCAAGGTTAGATTATTGTAATGTTAGAATGGGGGGTCGCCCTGCACGCTTAACAAACAAACTACAGCTAGTTCAAAACGCAGCAGCTCGAGTTCTTACCAGAACCAGGAAGTATGACCATATTAGCCCCGTTCTGTCAACACTGCATTGGCTGCCTATTAAACATCGTATACATTTTTAAATATTGCTGATTACTTACAAAGCACTAAATGGTTTAGCTCCGCAGTACTTGAGCGAGCTCTTAACGCATTATAGTCCTTCACGTCTATTGCGATCTCAAAATTCTGGCCAGTTAATAATTCCTAGAATATCAAAATCGACTGGCGGTAGATCCTTTTCCTCTCTAGCACCAAAACTCTGGAACAGTCTTCCTAACATTGTCCGGGAAGCAGACACACTCTGTCAGATTAAATCTAGATTAAAGACCCATCTCTTTATCCCAGCCTACACATAGCACATTATCAATTTCTTTAGTTCAAATCCTTTAAAAAGATTATTAGGCTGCATAAATTTAGGTCAACCGGAACCAGGAACACTTTACAAAACTGCATTTTTTTTTTCAAACAAACTTTGAGTTATGTCAGGACAATCATCCACAGACTCAAATAATAGGACTTTATATAAAATAGCTGATTAGAGAACATGGAAGTTGAAAGAAAACATTCAGTGGTTGAAAACTACTAAAACAACGTTACTATGCTTACAAATGCAAATCTGAACAAATGATAAAGAATACATAAATGCTCAACAGCAAGTATCATATCATACATGGTTCAAAACATTTAAATAGACATATCAAGTACTCGAAAATGTATCATTCAGTATTCTAATTGATATTTGACTCTTGACAAAGCTCTGATTGCTGAGAGATGACAAAGCCTTTAGATATTTAGCCGGAAGAAGTAGGTCACCATCATTTTTGCCTACTCTTTTATTATGAGTACTGTGAAACTTCTTTTGTCACATACTGTTTTTCGTCTGTATAGTAGGGAAGTGTGTGATTTCAAATACAGCCAGTGTTCTGAGACGCTCTTAGGACTGCTCATGTACATTGGATGGTCATGATTCGAGCGTTTAGAAACAAGAGAGACAGTTGTTGTCAGATTTCATTGGTGATTTCAAATATGAAATTTGATCATAAGCTTGGGGAACAGCTTTGGAGAATTTGATGCTTCCCCATTCAAAGAGATACAAGCACTTGTAGGCGTTTCAAAGGCGGCGACTGAAATGACTTGACTTATAAGGGCTTTGGGTAAGCGTAGAAGAGGCAGTTTATTCACAATCTTGCTGTGCTCAAAGAGTTTACACTCATTCGTGTACCATATAATAAGGTTATACCACCTTATAAGGTTTAAAACATTTCAATACACACAGCAAACAGTAGAACATGTATGTAGTGTTTTAGTTGATATTATTCTTGACAAAACTATGATATCTGAGAGACACATTACTGTTTGATTTGCGCTCATTTCATTCATAAAGTTTACACTCATTTACTTCACAGACTCATGAATGATTGCATATTGATTTGAGATGTTTATGTATAATATCCTGCCATGCACTGTCTCACCTGTTATCCAGCAAACACGAGGAGTGACTGAGTCTGCCGAATATTTCTCCTATTATTCTGTAGAACTCGCTATTCATTTTGAAGCCATAATCCGTGGCTTTCTGGATAAGGTATTCGGCTTCGGCACATCCCTAGTGGTGAGTATATACAGTATATCTCTGTGATATGCTGCACATGAGTTTAATTTGGAGCTGGCTTGGAGGAAGCAAGAAGACAGGCCATGACATGAACTTTAGTTAAATAGCCTTCTGAATGAACCCATTGTTAGGGGAAAGTGGCTGAAGTGTATTTGTAACAATGGGATTGATGATTTCAGTCTGATCTGAACAGTTTGAGTGGCACATTTCAGCGCCAAAGGAAGAATGGAGCAGTTAAAACTATATTGAACCCAGCAACAAACCCATAATCCATTGGTATCATGTTTTCATTTATTAATGAACTCTACTCAGTGGTCTTGGCCTTTGTCTTTTGTTGATATTGATCATTTTATTGGTAACAGTCTTCTGTATTCTGATTGAAGTGTTTGGGAATTAACTCTTTCCCTGCCAGCATTTTTTCAAGTAATCTCCAAGTTTTCAAGTTTCCAGCCAGTGTCAGCATTTTTTATTTTATTTTCTCAAAATGTTCATGGCCCCCAGAATTTTATGAATATCTGAACATACAATTTCAAAAGAAAGAACCCTCTGCTTTTAAACAACCAAATATTTGAATCTAGCTTCACACATTTTTATTTATTTATTTATTTATATTTTTATCAGCACCTGAATAATGGTAAGTTTAAAGTCCTCCTGTGATGAAAATTCAGTTGTTAATGTTGTTTATGTGTCTATGAGGTGTTTTTAATCTGCTTTGAGACAAAGCATGTGTAAGTTCATAAGTGGACAGCATTGCTGAGTATTTTCTGCTTAAAACTGCAGTGAACCAAAGACAGTCTCAAAAACACGGTTTGAAATCGCTGGTGTTTCTGACGTCACAAGCTACCTTGTAACCAATCAGATCAACGTGTGATCGTCAACCAGTGGATCTCTGAGTGAGTGAGTGGAGGCGGGGCTAATTTGCATATTCATAGAACCACGCATACTAAATGAGGCAAGGGTGTCGAGTTACATTCAAGGCACAAAGAATTTTTTTAAGTAAAAACTTGGCAGGAACCATTGTGTGATGATAAATAATGGAACATCTAATCAATGGCAAGAAAAGAGATAAATTATATGACAAAGACAACACAGTCTTTTACAAAAAAAAAAAGAAGAAGAAGAAAGCCCTTTGGAAATCAGTTTGAAATATTGCCCGTAATGGAAAAGTTGATTTCCAACCCTGATTGGTTACTCATTTTACAAAAGTAAAAAATTACAAAAATTACAGTAGCACAAACTGTCATGTTTATATCTAAGGGTCATGTGAAGATGGTCATGTGACAGTCAATTATGATTTTTATTTTATTGTTACGAAAATTTATATCATTAAAAATGTTATGATTGCTTTAATTTTATGACTGCTGTCACACTGTTTAGCCGTACGAGTCTATTAAATTGACTGATTCCTCTGATAGTCTTTAATTAAGAGCTCATATACACAATTTCAAACCATGTAGATTCCTGATTGCTTTGAACTAGATACCAGTATAATAATCAGATATCATAATCATTTTGAATGCAATCATTGATAAAATATACATTTCTTTACTCATCTTATTTGACGACATGAAATATAAACAGAAGAGATCAAGTATGGAAAACTGGTGGCAGGCTCTGAAGAAACCCACAACGAGTAAAGAAATGATTTATGCCATGTGCTAATTGTTGCACAGAACGGATGAATAAGAGTTCTCTTTCTAATTTCAGCTGGTGGCATAATAGTGTTGTGAAACTTGCCCCAAATAATTTAAAAAAGAAAGATATTGAAAAAGTAAGGAACAGCACACGGGTCCAATAGCTGCAAGTGGTGGAGCGCTCCTGAATTATGCTATTTGTTTTTCAATTCGAAAGGCCTTTGAGGCCTGCTTTCAACATATTTCACAAGGTCCCTAAAGACAGAGAGAAAAATGAACGGGGTGAGAGAAAGTGTGGTGGTGCAAGAGAGACGGAGTAGTTTGGGGGCATCATGTATTCCTAATGGAGCAGGCTTCATAGGGAATTCACTTCCACAGCTCTCAAAGGCACCTTTCTCTCTTTTCTCTGGCTCCGTGTGCCACGGCCAACACACATGCATATGCAGACACAGAAACAGCGGCGCGCGGACCTCTGCAACCAAGAGTCTGTGCCTTTGGGTTAATCCAGTGTGATGTTTACATGCTTTCTGGGTTGGAGAAATTTGGAACCACATTTATTTCACACATTTAAACAATGAATACTGTAGTCAAGTCACATTTATTTATACAGCGCTTTTTACACTACAGATTGTTTATAAGCAGCTTTACAGAGATAACAGGAAAATACTGCAACAGTTTGTTTTCAGGAGAAAATAGCATCACAGTTCTGCTTAAAGGTACAATATGTAAGAATTTTGTGATAAAATATCCAAAAATCACTTGCACAGTGTGATATATTTCCTGCAGTTGTGTACTAATATCCCAAAAGTTCCCAAAGATTTTTAATTCCATTTTTAAATATTGGCTCGTCCCTGTTCACTGTCGCCTGTCACTGACGTTATCCCTGGTTTCCGCTCGTACTGTCATAGTAACCATGGCGACAGACGCGGACAACTGCGTTATGTCTAGCGGAGCGCTCGCGCTGTTGTTGTTTCGTTCAAACATTATGGATCATGCCAAGCAGACTTTGGGACAAAAGGAGAACTAAAACGAGGATCAATATCAGCGTGGCGTTTTCGAGATGTCAAGAGCTAGCGTCCGCGACTAACTTCGACTTGACCGAGACGCCGCTCTTGCATGTACTTTATTAGACAGGTGAGCAAATGTACATAAAACTAATCAATGTTATATAGCTCAACATGATGACATGTTTATGATCAGTATGTTATTCTAATGTTGATCTACCTTACAGCTAGTCTAATACAGACAAACTAACACACAGAATAACATTATAACTTTAACACACTCAAATGCAGTTTAGTGTGATAGTGTAGAGCGAGTGAGACAGCGCTGCGTTACCTCACAAGCTTCATTCGTGTAATAAACTGACCTGTGTGAGTATTAATACTGCATTTGCGGGTACGTTAGTTCGGTAGAATGAAATGTCTTCATTCTTCTATATCCGCGGGACTCGCGTGTGGCGCTGATATCTGTCTCTCATTAGCACACGCGCCTGCTTCACACCACAGTCATGATAAAAACATCAATGTATTCACTCTTCCATAAACATTATTAGATCATCAGCTTGACGACAAGTTCCATAATTCCGCTTATGCGTCATCAACTTACGCCTTTTGTTATTGTAAGAGGCTAGCGACCCCTAGCGGTGAAAAAAATACATATTGTAGCTTTAATTAATTATCCACATTACATATTGTTGCATTTTTGTACTTCGATATATTGTGACACAATATATTGTTACACCCCTAGTAATGAACATTTTGAAAATGGGAAAAAGAATGTAAAACCGATGCCGAGTTGAACTGAAAAGTGAGCTGCTTGCATTTTGATTGTTTTATCATTTTATTTTTATTTAAAATTTATTTTAATTTTAAAATTATTTACAGTTTAAAAAGTTTTTGTTTTCCTCATCATTTGTGCACAGTCACAATTATCTAGTGTTATAATTTGCCTAGACAGAAGCTAATGTGACACTTTAGTATGACATTAATTAATTAAATTAATACTTTTTTTACAACTGACATGTATAAGCTTAAAGCGAAGTGCTTGTGTCTCAGGCCCATTTTAGCATTTAATTCAGGCAAGGGACTTGTTTTATTACACACATACAGTACTGTATCTGCAGTCATACACAGCACAGTTAGATGGATGAGTTGTGTTGGTACTCTTGTTATTCTAGCAGAAAAATCTACCCTAACAGTCGGGGAAAATGTGGGAATATTATCCGTCTTGGGCTAGACTGAGTTAACAATGTGTGTCCGAATTAGCCCCAATGTTCTTCGCTCGAGGAAAACTGATATTTAGAGATAATTGTTGATACATTTTTGAGAACTTTTGCTGAATTGTTGAATTGGTGCAGAAGGTGGCAGAGGAGCCAGTGGAGATATAGATGTAATAAGGTATTGATTTTCAGATTTGAAGATGGGGAGGGAGTTTATAACATGATAAGATAAAAACAATTTGACGAAGAGCTGGAAAAAAATACACACTAGCACAAAGACAGATATATGTTTGATTTCTCACTATATATTTTGTATTATTTTATTGGATGTCCTTTCTTGACCCTTCTAACATGTTACATGTTTATGTGCTCAGAATTGCTGAAAATCTCAGTTACACTACAAACTTGAATTTATAGTTGGCATATAGTTTTCCTTTGTTGAGAAAGAAGTGAATAATTTCAGACTTCACAATAAAACTCCATTGCTCACTGATCTTCAGTGAAGACATCTGTCAGAGTTTATGCAGACTTCTGCCAGAAACCTCAGAGCAGCACAAATGCTTTTCTTGGCATCTGTCTCCACACAAAGGTATGCTGGAGATTTCATGACGTCTCGCAGCTCTGAAATGGTGAACTGCGTAATGTATGCACCACTAGTGGCAGTAAATCCAATTGGGGGGAAAATTGCATGTTTAAAAATGTCCTAATTTAACTAAGGCCAAATCCTGGCTTCATCTAAGCCCTGTCTGTGAAACCGGGCCATAAAGTTTAAGTCGATGCATAAATCCCAGTCAGGCCTACGATGAGACGTTTAAATGCAAAGCTGCGCTGCACATTCATGCTAACACACATAACCATTCATCAAAGTTGCAGTTTTCATACTGCACGCACTCAAGGACAGCATCAGGCTTATGTATTATGTTTTAGAGGATGTGGCCATAGATAATCTGGAAGTGTTGATATACTGTAGAAGAGTGAGGTAGGATTCTGCAGCAAGAACACGGTATGCTATCTTTACTATTCATGTATTTTCTCCTGAGTATTATCATCAGCATCTTTCCATCTATAACCCATAACTTGTCTGATTTAGCATTGCTATTACAGCAACTACCACAGCCTGTAATGTTTATCCCCAAATCAGAGGAAATAAAAGTAATAAACCTGTCACTGTGCGGCTATGGCAAAAGCAATAACCTCTCGAATACAGGGAAACAGGTGCTAGACCATCTGCGTACACTTATATAGCCACCCTTAATTAGAAAGATTTTTATGTAAAATGTTGTGAATGTTGTGCTGACACGTTTAGATGTAACAGAAGATAGTAAAAAGATTATAATTTTTTTTCTATTTTACATAACTAATCAGTGAAAGTCAGCTTAAACCCTCACGTTTTATGTCTCACATGTCATACTTATTGGGGGTTCCACAGGGTTCAGTGTTTGCTCCTAATCACTTCTCCATTTATAGCTGATCACTCAAAATGTTCGTCTAAATTGGATTCCTTCATACATTAAAAACTATGGAAAATATCCTGAATAATGTTCTTCTTAAACAATTTAAATATAAGAAAGTCATACAATTGTTTTCATAACTAGCGTCACAGTGCCACGTCCTCACAGCAATAATATAATGAGTGTTAATGTGAGCTTCAACGTCTGTCATTAGTCTGAACCTTCAACCAATAACCTAAACATTAAAAAGAAAGGTTCAATTCAAAGGAATCAAGACAACAGAAGAAAAATCACAAAACAAATGTTTTAGTGTTGCATTGCTAATGAAGGCCACACTGTCTGCCTGACATCATTAGCCGCGTTTCCATTACCCTTCTTCTTCTACCTAGCGTATGTCCCGCGCAGGTGCGGGGTCCGCTTGTCGGCAAGCCTTTCTCAACTTTCTCCGGTCCAAGGCATCCCTCGGGGGAGGCATCAATATATTTCATGTCTTCCTTGAATCGGTCCATCCACCTCTTTTTCGGTTTTCCAAGTGGCCTTTCCCCCTCAGATTGAAATTGAAAATTGAAAAAAATAATAATAATGGCTGCAAAAAATGTCTCGTGTTACGTCTGTAACCCTTGTTCCCTGAGAAGGGAAGGAGACACTGCGTCGTTAGAAACATCTCTATGGGGACGCTCCCTAAGCGTATGAATCGCCTCTGAAGTATGAATTAAACTATTCCAATCCTGGCGTTGCGTCATGACGTAACATGTGACGGCATACAACACACTAACAGTTGGTCCGACCTCCTCCAAGAAGAGGACCTCTCAAGGTAAATACTCAGTGCTCTGACAGGACAGAGCACATGGAGCCTCTCTTCTTCTGCCGAAACATGAGGTGGAGGATGAAATGCTTGTAGGACCAAGTCCGTGCCATACTAGAAGGCACCTTAGGGCACATAACCAGGTCTCGGATGCAAAATGGCCTTAACTCCTCCCGGGGCAAACTCCAAGCAAGCTGGTGATATTGCCAGGGCCTGGAGATCTCCCACTCTCTTAAGCGAGGTAATGGCTAGGAGAAAAGCCATCTTAAACGTCAGGTCCTTGAAGGATTGAAGTGGTTCGAAGGGGGCCAGGGATAACCCTTCAAGAACCACCGCCAGGTCCCAGGTAGGAACTCTGGTCCTGGTTGTCGGTCTCATACTCTATGTACCACGGAGAAAACATATGATCAGCTGGTGCCTCCCCAGAGGCCCATCACTTAGTGGTGCAAGGAAAGCCATAACGGCAGCCACGTACACCTTAAGTTTGAACGGGGAGAGACCAGCAGAGAAGCGATCTTGAAGAAACTCCAGACTTGAAGCCACTGGGCAGATAACTGGATCTAACTAATTTTCTCTACACCAAGTGGAAAATACATTCCACTTTAGGCCATACAATCTCCTAGTGGAAGGAGCTCTGGAGTATGGTCTCGTACACTCCTGCTGAGAGGCCAGCATCTAGGTACTGAACCCCCTCAGGGGCCAGACCCACAGCTTCCACAGTTCTGGGCGAGGGTTGAATATTGTGCCTTCCACCGGAGACAGCAGATCCCTTCTCGGAGGAATCTGCCATGGCAGGCCTATCAGGAGTGCTATAATGTCTGAGAACCATACTCGGGCCGGCCAAAACGGGGCTACTAGGAGTAGACTGACTCCTTCTCGACGGACCCTCTCCAGAACTCCCGGGAGCAGAGCGATCGTGGGAAATGGGTACAAGCGCAGCCTCGGCCGCACCTGGGTAAAGTCTTCATTCCCCGGGCCTCAGCCCCTGCCTCGACAGGATGTCTGCTCCCTGATTCTAAACCCCCGGGACATACATTGCTCTGGGGGACAACAGTTTCCCTTAGGACCAGAGGAGGATCTGATGCGCCAGTCTGGATAGAGGGCTCAAACTGAGTCCCCCCTGTCGATTCAGATAAGCGACCACCGACGCAAAGTCCGACCGTATAAGGAAATGGTAGCTTTTGATGTCTGGGAGCTCCTCAGAGCTCTGAACACAGCCAACATCTCTAGGCAATTTATATGCCAAGAATTATGATGGTCCTGCCACAGACCCCTGGCAAAGCGGCCATCCATGACCGCGCCCCACCCAGTGAGGGAGGCGTCTGTCAAAACGGTTTTCCGGCAATATGACGCACCCAACGCTGGACACTGGGACAGAAACCAAGGTTTCTTCCATATTGATAGAGAACGAAGGCATCTGTGCGTAACTCTGATCATACGGAACGGATTTCCCCTTGGGAAAAAACCCTTGGCTTTCAGCCACCACTGAAGGGGTCTCATGTGCAGGAGTGTTGTGTCCATTATGTTGGACGCAGCTGCCATGTGACCCAGCAGTCTTTGAAATTACTTTACAGTGATGGCGTAGCCTAGCTTCATCCTGGACACCATGGTCAGGATGGACTCGATACGCGTGGGAATCATTTGTGCCCGCATTGTAGTCGAGTCCCATACCACGCCCAGGAAAGTAGTTCTCTGGGCAGGCACCAACACACATTTCTTTGTGTTGAGTCTCAACCCCAAGCTCTAAATATGACCAAGGACGACATCTCGATGCCAAACTGATATTTCTCGAGACTGAGCCAATATGAGCCAGTGGTCGATGTAATTCAGTATACGGATGCCCTGGAGCCTCAATGGGGCCAGAGCTGCATCCATGTACTTGGTGAATGTGCGAGGGGAGAGAGCTAGGATATAAGGTCTGATTTTGGCTAGGACCTCTTCCCCGAAGCCCTTTTGCCTAAAGGACGGCCCTCAGGTCACCCTTCTGGTCAGAAGACTTTGAGTGAGAGCGTTTCCTCTGTTGCCAGGCTCCTAAGGGAGGGGCTCTATAGGCAACGGTCTCCTTTTGTACCTGACGGTATGAGGGGGCCCGTTGACTGCTGAGGCTGACGGCTCGGTACAGCCTTCTTGGACTTGGATCTTGAGCGGCGAGGGAGAAATTGCTGGAACACCGCAAATTGTTCCCTCGCCTCCTAAAACCTGATGACGACAGTATTTACTCCGTCACCGAACAGGCCAGAATGATTGAGTGCAGACATGAACCAGCCCGACCCGCCGCCATATATGCCCTACCCACCAATGCAGAAGTGTCTCTGCATGGTTTGCTGGGTAACACCGGGGCTTTCAGGGATGATGCCGCTTCAGGAGAGAGGTAGCCATCTTCCCATACCCCAACTCTCTCGCGCCTAAAACATCACTATAATCCACCACAGTAGGATAAAAGATGCGAGAGGAGTGGGGTTTATCCCATGATTTACAAAACTCATTATGCAAATCGGGTAAAAATGGTAAGCCCCCAGTGCTGAGGTTGTGAACAGTGCTGCAGGAAGCGCTCATTTTCCAGCTTGCTTATATTAAGCGCTTCATGTGTCTCATTCGGCCAGCTGATGTTGAGTCTGGCCACAGCACGCGTCACAACCTCTACGAGCTCCTCACAGGCGGGTAACGTGAACTGGCGAGTTCAATTCACACTCATCCACCTCGATGCTGAGCACGTCCACTTCCTCAACCACCGGGCCCTCGTCACAGGCAGAAGAAGCCGCAGCGCGGGCTTCTGCACCATGAACGGGAGCCTCAGAACCTTCAGATGAGGAATGAGAAAGTGCCGCAGCAGTCTCATTCTCATCTGCAAGGTCCCTTTGCGAACTCCACAATCTTAGTCGCCGCGCCACCTCAACGGACGCGGGACCTGATCCGTGGGGAACATGAATCTGGCCATCCTCATTGAAAATAGCCAGGCGAGAGCGCAGCATTCTGATAGGAAGTGCTTCACAATCACCGCAATCACCACAAGCAGCCCCCCTCAAGAGTCAAGAGCTGCCTGGGCGTGCTGCACTCCCAAACAATTCACACATAACTGATGCGTGTCCCCACCCGTTAGGAATCTAGGGCAGGGGTGCACATATCTTGTGAATTGTTCACTCGCCATAATACAATATTGCTGATACTGAGACAGACAACACCAAATAGAACAGACAACAACAGAGATTGCTTGCTGAAGAGCGAAAAGCTAACCCGTGTGTGTGCCGGCGCCACTTTTTACTTCCATGTATGCCGTCACATGATCCGTCATGACGCAACACCAATCAGGATTGGAATAGTTTCATTCATACTTCAGAGGCGTACGCTTAGGAAGCGTCCCCAAAGAGTCGTTTCGAATGACGCAGTGCGAGTTCCCTCGAAAGGGAACTCCCATATATCGCAAAAAAGTTTTTTACGCTCGCATGAGGTTTTTTTTCAGGTAATCCGAAAAATGAATATTTCTTAAAACTGCAATGGAAACAGTTTTTGCAGATTTACAGTCGCCTGACGTAGATGACACTGTGTGTTTGGACAGAAGACGAGACAGAGTTCTTCATTAAACTCATAAAAGACAAAAGAATTACAGGAATACTGGATTATAAACCAGTAAGAAATCCCACAATCAAGATTTTGAAGCAGATTTGAGGGAGAAACACAGAAACTCCTCATATGAGCCGCTCTCAGTATAACGGGCTTTCCTTCACATTAATGCTTGGAAAACACGTCTACTGTACATCTCCTTCCATTAAATTCAATGTCTAGTGCGGTGGCTGGGATATATGTAAACCTACCAACATCCGTCGCCATGATAAATGGAATGACTTATCGCGAATCGCGAGAGGAAAAAAAATAAGTTTCAGTCGCATAACATCAGTTAATGGAAACGCCGTCATTTCGCAATCGTTTTTAATCAACATTTTGAAAATATCACAAACATTTTGTGCAAATCTGTAAAAGAAATGCTGCTATCTGATTCTCCACAGTGTATCATTCCTCTATCTCTGAAACCTCGTAGAAAAGCTTTGCATTAAGCTGGAAGCCTCAAGCCTGTCCCTTTAAATATATTCCACATCTCAGCTGAAGCTCACATCCAGGTGCATTAAATCTCAGCCATCATCCTAGACATCCAGCTCTCCTGTGTGGGCATCGAAACGGTGTTGTGTCTGAAGTCACTTTAGTTCAGGCCTGTACACCAGCTGCAAGTGAACGCCACAGCACAAACAATGCTCTGACCCACGTTACCTTCAATCCTAGATCAAGCCACGCACACTAGTCCTGCTGATAGAGGCTTATGTACTGCAACTCCCTCATGTTTCCACAGACTCACACTCGACATCTGTCCATCCTCAACCCTCATTGACAGAACATGTTCCCCAGACACAGATCACAAATTCTGGCTCATCAGCCATTGCTACATAAAGTCTTAATCACGCCTCTTGAAGTGTGTAATGATGATTTTTAAACAGGGTTCCCCATACACTTCTCTGTGTCTATTGGCCAGACGCAATTAGTCTTTTTTAAATGCAGTGTAAATTATTTAGACTAAAGCTGTATCAGTCTGTGTTTGTGAAGTCTGGCTAATAGACCTATAGACAATCTGATTGTAGCTTTGCTTTTTCCAGCATGTATCTTTAATTTAAAATCCATTTGTAACTGTCCATTTGAATGTGCAAGGATTCAAAACAGTCTGTTATGAATTTTGATACTGAAAACTGTGTTGTTGTTGTTGTTGTTTTTTTACGGTCATTTTCAAATTAAAATGTAGTAGGTATTTTAGATGCACCGTTTGTGTCTAATAACAATCTGAATTGAAAACTACAACCCAATTTTCCTCAAAGCGTTAAATAAATGTATATAAATCTATGAAAATATATGATATGAAAATAAAATATATGAGCAGCATGGCTGAGGGGACCGTCTACAAACGTTACTACAAAAACACTCATTAACTTCAATGGTACACAATGTTGTGTCACCATATTCAGTTTACACATCAATGGTCCTCCTACTGGTCATACTACAACACTTAGTTTGATCAAATGCTTTTGCACATTTTTATTATATAAAATATTCAATAACTTCACTGTAACACACCAGTTTACTTCACACACCACTGCTCTCCTGCTGGTTATACAACACTTAGTTTGGCAAGTAATAGCACATAAAAAATAAGTAGGCCTATTCTTTACACAAATGATGTTGGTATGCAGCTAATATTACAACCATAGCTTTTGCATGATAATTGCTTACTGAATTTAATGGCATTACACTGTATAACAGTTGAATATTTTTTCATGATACATTGTCATAATAATTGTGCATTTTGATCAAACTAAGTATTTTATAGCGATTAGATAATCCCAGTACACATCTGTCTATTTTTTTATGTGCTCACAAGCAATTCAAATGATCCACATACAACACTAACTCATCTATCTGTGATGTCAGAGTCTGTACTTTTAAATTTACCCGGCACATTTGTCCATATTTTACCCAAAATTGGATTGAAACAACCCAGCATTTTTTAGTGTACGAGACAGAAAGGACTAATGAGAGAAGAGTGCGTGCCAGAAGATGCAGAAAGTGAGAGCTCCTGGGAGAAGTTGCTCTTGCAGGACGTTTTGAGACCAACCTTTATTCCTGGCAGTGTTTTTGGGCAGAATAAGAAGTCTGTTGGAAAGACACAGATCTCACCTTTTCCTCTCCGGACAATCAATTTTCCAGGTTTCCCAAACAGTGGGACGGGTCCTTCAGAGAGAATAACTGCACAAGTCTTCTGCTGTCCAACACACACAGGGGGAGAGCGGACACAACGCCCGGCTCGTTGTAACACACACCTTTTAAAACTTTACACACATGTGAACATGATGAAACTTAGTGTATTTACTAGTTGCCATATCAACACTATAGAGAGAAAAACTGCACCAAAATTACAAAATCTTTAGAGGATATCACTGAACATTTATTTAACCATAGCAAAAGTACATGTCTTAAGTTAATTTCTCATCTCTGTTTTTTGTGTTTATTTAAAGTTAGACAAATCTGATATTATTTTGATCTGATGTGTTATTTAAGAGTTGAGATAGTTCTTTATTGTTGATCCAACCAGCAGAAGACACTGGCCAGGTTTAAACCCCAGTTGCTCAAAATAAACATTGGATGTCGGATAGACGTGCAGATCATGTCTATATTGGGTCCGTCGGTCCATGACCAATTATGGACATCTATTCAACGTCCAAACTAGGTCCACAATTTGGACGTCCAACCATGACCCAACTTGGACGTCATATTGACATTCAACATTTGACCTTTGAAATGGGTCATGTTTTGGACGTCATTTGGACGTCTATGACAGGTGCAGGAAATTTACATGATTAATATAATATTTTTATTTACAAATATCAACATTGTTGTTATCAACATGATTAATACATATGAATACAGATTACAGAACCAGGTGATAACTGGAGACGCAGTTTAATATAGTTTTCCTGTGGCTCAAACAGTAGCATTGGTGCTTGCAACGCAAGATCATGTGTTCGATTCCCAGGGAAAGCAAGAACTGATAGAATGCAATGTAAGTCACTTTGGATAAAAAGCATCTGCCAAATGCATAAATGTAAATACAATGGTACAGAAAACACGTCATCCGCCATTTTGAAACATGGGACTACAGTTATAGAAGTTAAAACAACGTACAATTTGATGTTGAAAAGACGTCCACAAACGACCGCATTGGGACTATAAATAACCCTTACACGGAGGTTCCACGGATGTCAACATTAGACGTGCGGTAGATGTCGGAAAAAGACGTTTTAAGCGCGTAAAACTATTCGCGTCCGGTGTGAACGCACTATAAGAGTGTCACTCTTATGCTATTTTAAATGTTCCTAATTATGTTTCAGAGGTCTCCTACAATAAGTTTACATGTATATACATAAAATACATTGCATAATCACCTCTTTTCTCACAGTGTCTGAAACTCTTCAACAAGGTATTCGGTCTCTCTAAACGGTAACACTTTATTTTGATGGTCCACTTTAAACATTCCACTAACAGTAACCACATGTCAACTCACTCTCATTAGAGTATTATAGACTATCTGCTTAATATCTGCTAACTCTTTATTCTGATGCTCCCCAACACACATTCTACTGACTATATGTAAATATGCAAGTACACGTCAACTTATTCTCCTGACCCGATCCCTATCCTAACAGTCTACTAATAATGAACTAATACTCTAATGAGAGTTTGTTGACATTTAGTTGCAAACTTACTTATAGTTAGTAGAATCTCTAAAGTGGACCATTGAAGTAAAGTGAAGCATCTAAGCCCCTCCTTTCCGTGAGCTTGCCCTGCTCTGATTGGTCAGATGGCCCAGTCTGTGATTGGTCTACAGCTCACAGTGTGTGTCTGAAACCAAACGCCCATCAGAATATCTGTATTTCAGCTCCAGATCTTCATCGGCTCTTGATCACAGTGATACGAACAGTAACGATGGCGTGGGGTTTACCGTATCAATCTCCTCAAAGTGTATTTGCTCTGTCAGCAGAAGACAGCGTCTTCTCGACATGAGCAACGCGAACCAAACTCTTCCAGTCTCAGATAAACAACAGCGTTTGAGGGCGGGGCTACGAGACGCTGTTCAGCCAATCAAGACCACAGGCTGGCATTATGCAAATTAGTTACAAACCTACAAGCAGGAAGTGAGACTGGAATGACTGACAGTTCAGAATCACTTCTTTCTTTGAGAGACAATAACTTTTTTTTCTGCAGTTTGAACTTTAAAACTTTACAGACTTTTTACATTCACAAACAGTTTTATTAATAAATGAAAGGAAATATCCAAAAAAGGGAGTATTTTTTAAGCTTTTAATTTTACCACATTAACTGCCAGCAAAGTTTGATGCTTATTTTGGTGTGAGATTTTGTTTTGATCCGTTTAGATGAGAAGAACATTAGTGTCCCTCAGAAGAAGAAAAGACGCACAATTCAGAGAGGAGGAGGTGGTGGTTAAAAGTGCTTCTCTAACACACGGGTATCACATCTTCAGCTGTAATGACACCTACATTGTGTGTTTCTCACGCTAACACACACAAACAGACACCTACTATATAAGTCTTAGTGAATATTCAACATCAAGACGATTCTTTACACTCTTAGCTAACTCGCTTCAGTTCACAGCTGTGCTGTTGAAAACACTGTTCAGTATCTTTCCCTCCTGAAATAAATTTTAAACCACAGATAAAAGTCACAAAAGATCAGCCAGTGTCTCCAGGAGTCAAACATCTTCACGTGACCAAAGACAGATTGTTAAAGGACACAATCTCCAAACCAAAAGTAGAACTAGTTCACTTCAGAATTAAAATGTCCTGATAATTTACTCTCCCCCTCGTCATCCAAGATGTTCATGTTTCTTTCTTCAGTGGAACAGAAATGCAGGTGTGTGAGGAACACACTCCAGATGTTCTCCATATAGTGTCTTCAATGGTCCAGCGGGTCGAAGGTCCAGATGTGAGTTTCAGCTTCAAAGTCTCGATCCAGCCGAGGAATAAGAGTCTCATCTAGACAAACCAGCCGACATTTTATATAGAAATAAACATTTATACACTTTTAACCACAAATGCTCATCTAGCACGAGCTGTGATGCGACACACATTACATAATCACGTTGAAAGGTCAAGCGTGACGTAGGCAGAAGAACAGACCTAGTGTTTACAAAAAGTGAACGTGCAAATACTAAATCAAACACCCTTCACACAAAAAAATACAGTCCCACTTTATATTAAGTGGCTTTAAGTACTATGTACTTACATTGAAATTAACAATTTGATACAATGGACTTATTGTGTACATACATGTTTTTACATTGTACTTATATTTTGAAAATACCTGCATGTAATTACAACTGTAATTCATTTATGTATTCCCTTACAACTTAACCATACCAGCACACCTGTCCCTAACCTTACCCGTATCACATCTCAATAGCAGCAAAAGTGTTTTACAATACAACATGAACACAATAAGAACATTGCACTTATTTTTCGATGTAAGTACATAGTCCTTAAAGCCACTTAATATAAAGTGGGACCAAAAATACAAATAAACGGTAAAATAACAATGTTGGACAATTTTTCTCCCTATCTTTTCCATCTACGTCAGGTTACCCCCTGACCTTTCCAACGTGATTATGTAATACGTGAAGTCGTGGACGTGCAAGACCAGCATTTGTGGTTAAAAAGTATAGGCTATAAATGTTTAAAGTATGTAAATGTTATAAATGTTTAGAGACTTTGAAGCTGAAACTCACATCTGGACCTTCGACCCGCTGGACCATTGAAGTCACTATATGGAGAACATCTGGAGTGTGTTCCTCACAAACCTGCATTTCTTTCCCACTGAAGAAAGAAACATGAACATCTTGGATGACGTGCGGGAGAGTAAATTATCAGGAAATGTTAATTCTGAAGTGAACTAATCATTTAACGCACAACAAAAACAGCCCCATTAAAAAAAAAGGTTTGTTGAAGTTTGTGGTTTGAAAACCATACGCTCACCCTTGCACACGATCACCCTCCACAGTTCAAACATATATTACCTTCTCTCCAGACATAGGGACAACTCCGATGTGAACCGTCAACATAAGTGGCTCGTATATCACATGACTCAATGTGAAGAAACACTGGAGTAAGGGCACTTTTGTTCACATGAACGCTCCCTGTCAAAGCACATCGGAATAATTTCGCTATTATCACCTTCGTGTCAGGTTGGTGAAAGCAGCTGTTTGTATGCTATCTCTTTTCATCGTTCGTTCACTTCACCCATTACCACCTTCATTTCTGTTACAATCATGCTGTCCTGATCTGTTCCTGATAGAAGCTCGTAATGCTCTGTGCCGAGTCCCGTATGCGATGTGCGCAGACCTACAAGAAGAAAGAGCAGCGTTTCGTGTTCCCAAACTTCACTTTCCGACCCCCCCCTCGCCGTGAGGTTGAAGCCATCGGAGCTTGCGACTCTCCTTGAGGTGCCTCTGACATCCAGCTTTTATTTCGTTGTACCTTTATCTCTCTCGTCTGCCTTTTAACGGGATGTAGCAATCCATTAACGCTTCTCTTCATCCACAAAGTGACCCAGGCGACCTACTTTCTTTTCCTCTAACTCTGTGCTCCTCTCTCTTTCCACTCTCTCCACCTTTTGTTTTTGCTCTTTTTTTTTTCTTTTTTTTGTCCACTATGAGTCACCTTTTAAGGTTTTGACCCTGAATGGATATGGCTTAGTGCACAGCCCACCCTCCCTTTGTCACGGAGTCCCCAATCGGTCAGAGACGCTGAAGCATGAATGAGGAAATGTCAGATAAAAATGGGTCGCACAGCAAAGTTCTGTATTACTTACAGGTTTAAATAACTACCATATTTATATCCGGTCTAAGAAATGTAATAAGGGGTCTTTGTACAACATTGGGAAACAGTTTTGTGATTGTGTTGTGCAGCTGTCACACTAAGGCTGTGTTCACACTTGGAAGGTTTGATTTGATTTAAAGGGTAACTCTCGCCAAAGTTGAATCTAGGCTCTTTTTGTTAATCTACCCCAGTCATCTATTTGTGTAAAAGCATCATTAGAATGGAAACTCCACTTTTAAGTTTGACCGTATTTTCGTTTTCGGTCAAAATGCCTTTTGACGGGGCACTTCTATGGTAGCATCAAAATCATTAATTTAAAACACTAATGCGGCTCGACACAACATGAAACTGTGCTGAAGTGTCACCAGCGGCGCTACACATGAACTCCAGCATTGAGAACAGTGTTTGTCTACACAGAGTTTACTAAAAAGAAAGGTTTTGTACGACTCACTTTATCAGTTAGTGTTTTTTCCGGTGGCTGGAATTCTGTCAGTCAAAAGTAGTCGATCTCCGAATGCAACGTAACATGAGAAGAGTAAAGATGGAAAAGTCCCAAAGCTTGTTTCCATGAGATATTGCCATGAGATAAGTGTCTAAGTTATCATGCATTTCCTTGGAATTACAAGTTCATGACATTTCCTCATGTGGAGTCAGTTCATTACGTTGCATTCGGAGATCGACTACTTTTGACTGCGGAAACACAGTGAGTCGTTCAAAATCTTTATTTTTAGTAAACTCTGTGTACACAAACAATGTAGTCAATGCTGGAGTTCATGTGTAGAGCCGCTGGTGACACTTCAGCACAGTCTCATGTTGTGTCGAGCCGCATTAGTGTTTTAAAAATAGTGATTTTGATGCTATCATAGACGTGCCCCGTGCACTACCATTCAAAAGGCATTTTGACCAAAAACTAAAATACGGTCAAACTTAAAAGTGGAGTTTCCATTCTAATGATGCTTTTACACAAATAGATGACTCGGGTAGATGAACAAAAAGAGCCTAGGTTCGATTTTGGCATGAGTTTCCCTTTAAACAATCTTTGGAGTGATTGCTCTGTTAGTGTGGTTCATTTAAATGAGTGTGAATGCTGCCATCTGATACAAGAGGACCAAAACCTTTCGGGGGTCTCTGTCCACTTTCAAACAATCTCTGGTGCAATTTGGCTCAAATATGAATGCAACGTGGACCAAATACATCTAAATCAGTGATCACCAACCTTTTCAAGCCCAAGATCCCTGACCTCAGGCTTTATGGAAGCGAAGATATACCTATAGATTTTTTGGAAAATTAGCCAATTCCGATACAAGCTGCCGATTTTTTTCTTCTTCTTTGTTTAAGCAAATGTATTTGTTGTTAATTTGCTCTATAACAGTCCAAACTAGCCTACAAAACTAGCCATTTGAAATGAGTCAACAACTCACAATCCAAACACAGATGCTACACACATGTAGGATGAGCAGTTGTTTTCGATTTCAATTAGATTGCATAATTTCAAGATTTAGAGCAAATACAGAATGGTCTGACTTTAGCTTTGTGAAATTGTTACATAAGACACACCTGCATAAAACAAAAACAGACGGACTGAATGAAAATGCAAATTCAGTCTCTGACAGTAGGAGAAGAAGACAGTTTACCGCTGTGAAAAAGCAGCTGCGCTCATAAACAACTTTATACGGAGATAAGAGGAAAAGAAAAGGCCATCGAAACTATTCTGAAGACAGTCAGTATCCTTCAGAGATACATTCATATAAATCCCACCCAATTCAATATTTATATTTTTCTTCCTATATTTCGAGCATCACGAACAGTGATCTCTCGGTGTCTGGTATTTTCTCTGCTGCGCTCTCCTCCTTTCTTCTGTCTTCAAGTCAAGTCTCCTTCATTTATCCAGCGCTTTTAACAATATGGACTGTTTCAAAGCAGCTTTACAGTGATAACAGGAGATTACAGTAACAGAGAGTGTTCAGGCTTTACAGCAGCTCTAGAATAAAGTTATTGTCCAGATAAAGTTAGTTTTGATTGATTCACTTCCGTCGCAACGATCATTAGTTATTAACTTAGCGGCCGCTGACACGACACCGTTCTAACAGAAAACCCTTAATTCGATCCGATCGCTCATCTACACAACAACAGTGTTTAGTGTTTGAGAACGCAAACCATGAAACAAGTTCCAGGTGCAAGCCTTGTCTTTTTATCTCTGCGCAAGCTTTAAAATCGCAAAACTGTGAAAACGCTGACGGCGTGCACATGTATTACATGTTTAGTTTATAGGTATGGGCGTTTGAATATATATATATATATATATATCTTTCTTTACAAATTGACCTAACACCGTGTCCTAACCAGAAGCGATACGATAAAATCCAGTGACAAATAATTAGTCTGTCCACACTAGACGCGACACAACTGCGAGATGCGTACAAATCAATCAAACCCACAGCCAATCAGAACAGCGTGTGGGCGGGCTCTCACGGCAAGTGCACATCACCAGAGAGTAATCTTTCTTGAATGGCAATCGCAAGAAAATGGATAGGTAGGCTACATAATCAAATTCACAAATATTACACCATTTAAACATTATTCAAACACATAGGCTACTGAGTTACTAAAACAATCTTTGTCAAATACTACACTTGTTTGTTCACAGTTTGAACGTTCTTGTTTCCATTTGTTTAATTTCAAGATCTGAGGTGAATTATCCATTGTAGCCACAAAGCTGGAGCACTAAATGATATTCAAAGTCACATGACATGCTTTTAACATTAAAAAAAGCACATAAACAGTTCCTGAGATAATCATTGCCACACTTTGTGTTTGTTGTTCCAGTGCGATGGCGCAGAAAAATAGAAACCATTTCTAAAATAGAATCGTCGCGGCATCGCGTCGCGGCTGGTTAAGACAAAAACTCTGATTAACATGGAAAAGACGAATTTTATTGCGCGTCGCGTGTAGTTAGGACACGGTGTAAACAAATTACGGTTTCACTTTATTTGGATGGTCCCTTTAACACATTCTGTTGTCTATAAGTAACATTGCACCTTCATGTCTTCTAACTATCATTAGATTGTTAGTAGAGCATTAGTAGACTGGTAGGGTTAGGGTTAGAATAAGTTGGCATGTAGTTGCAAAGTTACTTATAGTCAGTAGAGTGTCTGTTGGAGGAGCATCACAATAAAGATATTAAGCAGACAGTCTACTAATACTCTAATGAGAGTTAGTTGAGATGTATTTGCACAGTTACTTATAGTTAACAGAATGTTCAAAGGGGACCATCAAAATAAAGTGTTACCCAAATTACTTGTCTGGCCTTAAAAATTTATAATACAGAATTATTTATCGCTCATTAAATCATTACTTATGCCAAGATAGGCAGCCCTTTGATAAGGGTCAGATTGTTATGGCAAGGCGAGGAGTATCTCTAGAACGGCATTGTGTGTCCTCCCGGTCAGCAGTGGTGAGGATTTACCAACAGCGTCTGAGGAGGAACAAACCACAAACCGGCCGAGGCTCATCGATGCATGAGGGCAACGACGACTGTCCCGTCTGGGCCGAGCCAGCAGAAGGTCTACTGTGGCACAAGGCACACAGAGTTTGAATGATGATTATGAGAGGAATGTGTCACGACACACAGTGCATCACACTCTGCGGAGGATCAGAGACCCTGTCCACCGCAGAAAGAGCCTAGAATAGGCACACCAGTGTCAGAACTGGACCTTGGGGGAGTGGAAGAAGGTCGGCAGGGTTCGGCGAGTCCCGTTTGCTTTTGTGTGTAGGGATCGAGAAATATAGCCCACAATTTCTCTGATTGTTGCACACTGAGTGTGATGTTCTGGACAATGTTCTGCTGGGAAAACCAGCCATTCATATGGATGTCAATTTGATACTTGCCACCAACCTAAACACTGTGTCAGACCAGAGGCAGCCCTTCATCACAATCTTCAGCAGGATAGTGAACCCTGTCACACTGCACACATTGTTCAGGAATGGTTTGAGCAACATGATGAAGAGCTCAAGGGTTTGCCCTTTTGAGGCCCAAATCTCAATTTCAATTGAACATCCGTGGGATGTGCTGGACCAACAAGTTCATCCACGCCGACTCCACCTCACGACCCACAGGACTTAAAGGATCTGCCGCCAGCTAATGTTTTGGCTTATCAGATATTATTTAGTTTGATTATGAATTAGCATTTTGCACAGATGAAAACAATTGCTGAATCACAGAAATAGTCACATTTTTATCAATCTTCAGGCTGTGAATGTGAAAAAAAATGCAAATGCCTGAAAAAAAGAGTTTGACAAAGTAAAATGTGACATCTTGTAGAGTCCAGGCCTCGGCGGGTCGGCCCTGTTTTGGCCACACATGGAGGACCAACGGCATATTAGGCCGCTGCTGATAATCTTTTGGCTTATCAGATATTCTTTTGTTTGCTTATGAATTTGCACAGACTGCTGAATACATGAAATAGTCACATTTTCACAGCGAAAGAATTTTTCTTCAGGCTTTGAATGTGAAGAAAAACTGTGAAAAAAAAGTGCTGAAAAAATGTGTAAATTAGGAAAATGATACAACACATTATTCAATCAAATCACATGCATTAATTGGGAGAAGGGTTGAAACAATTACTCATGTTTGAATGTCGCAGTGCAATTAGTGGAAGTCACATCACACTACATAAACAATGGCACCTTTAAACTCTCAGTACAAACAAGGAGACTTAGGAAAATGAGCTATAGAGGAGCAGATGAAATGCTCCAGTCAATATCATATCTCTTCATAACTCCGGCCTCAAACCACAATAGTGATAAACTATGGTAACACTTTAGTTTAGGGCAGCGGCGGCCTTAAGCATCTGGGGCCTAATATGGGCCATAAAACATAAACATAATAGTTATCTTTAGTTTTTCAGCACCACTGGCATATGCACGATTCATTTTAGAGACGTCAGTGTTTTGCTTAGAATTGTGGGTAGTGTAGTATTTCTCCAGAAGATCGCAAATAACAAGGTTGAGTTCATACCTTGTGGCTTTTATAGGAGCAGAAGCTTTCGTTTCACAACCTCATAGCTCGTGGTCTATCTATCAATCTACATTATGGCTGAAAATCAATATTACGGAGAAAATGAATGGGATTTTGCTGGTCTGTTGGGCCTTGGAGGGCGGAGCCTGTTTAAATTGAAACGGGTGAAACTTAGGTGAGGCAGCGTCTGGTTTAGGGTCCAATTCTCACTATTAAAGGGATAGTTCACTTTAAAATTAAAATTCTGTCATCATATACTCACCCTCAAGTTGTTTCAAACCTGTATTAATTTATTTCTTCTGCTGAACACAAAGAAAGATATTTTGAAGAATGTCAGTAACCAAACAGTAGTCTGTACCCATTGACTTCCATAGTATTTTTTTTTCCTACTATGGAAGTCAATGGGTACAGACTACTGTTTGGTTACTGACACTCTCCAAAATATCTTTCTTTGTGTTCAGCAGAAGAAATAAATTAATACAGGTTTGAAACAACTTGAGGGTGAGTAAATGATGACAGAATTTTAATTTTAAAGTGAACTATCCCTTTAACTAGTTGTAAATTAGCATGCATATCACTGGGATATTGGCTGTTTATTAAAGCACATATTAATGCTTTATTCCTCATGATCATTTTCTACATCACTCTAAAAAATGCTGGGTTGTTTCAACCCAATTTTGGGTCAAATATGGACAAACCCAGCCGTTGGGTTAAATTTTTTAATTAAATTTTCAACCCAACGTTTGGGTTTGTCCATATTTGACCCAAAATTGGGTTGAAACAACCCAGCATTTTTTAGAGTGATCCTTCTTAATCTTAACCCAATACCTAAACTTAACAACTACCCTATTAACTATTAATAAGCTGTAATTAAGCATTCACCATTATGTCCACTTGTGTTCATTAACACAAACCTTGAGAGAACATGCCTTATTGTTTCTCCAACAGTGTCACCGGCTGGACATGCTTTGTTGCAGATATGCTAACAGCGCTCTTACAGTCAGGTGCACAAAGAATTAGCATGCCGTTCACTGATTTTTAATGTCAATTAAAACCAGGAGTGTGACAAGTCCTCCATAAAACAAGCGCTCCATGACGGGAGCTGCTCTCCGCAGTTGCTCTGTGGCCCTTGAATGAGTTATGCTAATAGACACCGGCACTGGCCAAAATGCCATTTTGATTTGCATATGGCACATTTCTCTCTTCATTGATTTTGGTATGGAAGGCATGACTGGATTGACAGTTTATTTGATTAAAGTGATGTTGCATGACACAATGGGCTTACTACATTTTTGCATTCTTATTTTCACTTCCAATCCAATAACAAATTGGATTGTTGGATTGATCCAACACAAATCCAATAACGATTGCACTATACTTCAAATGGTTTCAAAAGTGCTTTGTTTAATGAATTAAAATTTGTGATTGATATTGCAGAATAACCTGATGATATCTCTGTGTAACATCAGTTAGAGCCGAGTTTTAAATTGGCCAAAATTCGTCCATGTTTAGGAATATTTTGCCTTGCACTTAACGTGTAACTACAGTACATCACCTTAAAATAGTGTAACACGAGATGTCATTGTTACAGTGTAATTATATATTTAAGCACTCAGTAATATTAAGCAACTACATGTACACTGTAAAAAAAATTAAGCTTGAACAACAACAAAAATCTTAGTACTAATTTATTTTTCTTGTTGACTCAACTTTTGTAAATAACAGTTATACGAACTGAAAATGAGTTGTCTGTGATACAAAAAAAAAAACGTTTAGTTGAGTCAACTTTACATCATTTGTTTTCTGGAGAGGTGCAACTATTCTGTAACAAATCCATTGTAGTTGAGCCAATTCAAAAATGTTTGTCTATTGGAAATCATTTGGTCATCACCATTTTGGAGCCACCATAGTATAAAAAAAATAATGGCTCCCAGCATGCATTGCGGCATGAAGCACGTCACCATTGTTGAGATTCATATGCTGATTCTTGATGTCTGTGTGTGTTTATAAAAAAATCCCATAATGTTGTTAAAAATGAAAAAATAAAAGTGTAAAAATCTAAATTCAGAATATCTGATCTGTTGTATTAAAGTTTTGTTGGTAAATATAATTTATTTTTCACAAATAATCACTTTTCAGGAATAAGAATAGTTTACTACTCCCCTTTATGATGTTGTTCTCTAGATCAGCTGATTACTTTTGTTCATGACTTTCTTTACAACAAATTATGTGTTTTGTTCAACACTGCTACAATGACCACAAACTCACTTAAAATGCCAAGAGTCAAACTGCCCAACTCAAGGAAACGCTCATCACCAAAATGGTGACCAAACATTTTCAATAAAAAATCTACATCTTATTCTTAATAAGGACTTCTAGTTCCAATAGACACATTCTTTTAATTGGCTCAACTACAAAAGATTTGTTACAGAATAGTTGCACCTCTCCAGAAAACAAATAATGTCAAGTTGACTCAACTAAACGTTGTTTTGTGTGTCACAGACTTATTTTCAGTTTGTATAACTGCTATTTACAAAAGTTGAGTCAACAAGAAAAAGTTAGGGGAAATTAGTACTAAGGTTTTTTTTTGTTGAACGAGATTTTTACAGTGTGGATTTTTGCTGAACCAACACAACAAAATCAGTCAATTCAACTTTTTTCAAGTTGTGTTTTTTACAGTGTACTTACTATAGGGTTAGGGTAGGATTTGGTAAATTACTGTTATTACTATGGTAAGTACAAGTAACATATGTAACGACAATGTAAAATAAAGTGTTACCCAATAGTGTTACGTATTTTGCTTGATCCAAGTGAAAATACTCAATGTTTTATTTGTTAAACTGGATTCTCGTTGTCTGTCCGTCTGATCATGACCATGATGTTGGTCAGTTATTGAATCTCCAGATGCACTGATGATCTCCTGATCTTTGAAACGCATGCATTTGGAGAACATTAGTGTGTGCAAAAGCTCTCAGAAAATAACACGGCTGTGTGTACTTCAGGAAAAAAAGAGATATTCATTACTACAACTCCTTCCTCCTCATTCCAGGGATGGCCGCCACCGCAAGGACACATCAAAGATAGCGTGAACCCTCCTCCCACAAGAGGGGAACAAATATATCTGAGAATGAGACACACTCGGTCGCACATAACGGTTTGATGCGCCTGGCTTTCACACCTGTGAAGTGGGAGATGGCGCTCCGTAGCCGACTGAGGGTGAGATTAGGAAGTCATTTTGATTAATGTTAAATCACACACTGTGGAGTGGGAGTAAAATCATCCCAGCCCAAGAAGTGAGAACAACGTTACACAGTCCCGTACTGCTACTAGAAGCAGAGCACACTGGGAGAGATCAGCGCATCTACTGGCGAAATCAATCTGTAAAAGCCGCTTGAATGCTTTTGAATCCAGTCTTTGATGAGAATATTCCCTATCTCCCAATCCTAATGACACAGTCCTGGTCAGGATAAAGAGACGGCACAGACCTTCACAGACTGAAGCGGACATGAGGAACATGTGAGCGGATCAAATCAAGCTCAAATCTGTTGTATAACAAGAAAGAAAGAAAGAAAAGAATGGTTAAAGCAATTATTAGTTAAACCGCTTATAGATCATGAAAAAAAGTACAGTGATGAATTTGATGACTGTATTAGATTAAATGTAAAAATACTAAAATTAGTTCAGAAATGAAAATCAAAATGTTTGCTTTTCAACCACATCAGATGCAGCCGATCAGCATTTAATCTCCAAACCATGGGCGCCGTTTATGACGGGACTGTTTTTTCATGTGATCTTATCCCGGGGTTGATTATGGACTGGACACAGTAGAGCAGTTTCTAGGCCCTTAATCCACAATTATTTGGTCTTTGTCACTTATTATTGCAGGAGGAGGAGGAGGAGGAGGGGGCTCTGAAAAACATAAACCCTATTCCAGGGAAATAAAAAAAGATTCACATTGTTTTTTGTGTGTCCTTATTTGGTTGTCATGGCGATTCATTGATTTTTTTATTTGATTCACCTGTTTCTTGTTTGCCCTTGAGTTACTCTCTATTTATATATATAGCCTTCAGTTTTTTTTCTTTGTCTGCTGTAACGTCTAATGTTGCTTCAGTGTGTAGTTATTTTACGTTTTCCAGTCTGTTTGTTTGTTTGTTTGTTTTCTTTGAAGAGTTAAAAAGTGTCTTCTGCAATTACATCCGGCCTCAACTACTCGCTTGCTGCAATGAGCCAATTTTCTTTTTTCAAAAACGCTGATATTGGCCATATTTATTTATTATATATATATATTTTTTTTTTTTTTTTTAATTGAATTAATGGTTGCACCCACAGTTGCATGGTTGTTGTTTTTTTGTTACCAAAAATATTACAAAATACCATCTGGAACATGAATGAGATCTAATGAAGACTTCAGATGCAAAGTGCCATCTGAAATTTTGTTCTAGAATTATCATTTTTTTTATCAAGATTGTATGTTTCTGTTCAGTTTATTCACTTTAATGGCAATGTAGATGACCTATTCATTGTCATTAAAGTGAAATTTCTGAACTTAAATATACAAGCTTCATAAAAATGCTAATTTTAGAAGAAATTATTGCATCTGAAGTCTTCAAATGTTCACTGGTTTTTGGTATACTCACTTTGATTAAATATTACAAACACAAACATGTTAAATAGGCTCAGTCTATAGGCCAGCGTAACGGAGCTGACGTGGAGAAGTACACTTGGTGCAAAAATGTTTTATTTATTTTTTGCATCCAAGAATTCTGACAATTTACATTTTGCTGTGATTTTCTTTTGGTTCACTTTTGTTTTAACCAGTGAAAATTGTGAGCGATGGATGTCATAGAGTATGTTATCATTATTCCCGTGCATTTTTAGCTTGCATCTTGAGACATTAAAGTGATTGAGGGCTGTAGCGCAGTGGCCCGTGCCCTTGCGGAGCGCTGGCAGCCTGACACCTGGCACAGCTGTGGGAACAGATTAGCCGGGCATATGCTGCCTTCTGCATTCTGGAAAACACATCTTGGGACTGGCAATAAAAGTGGCAAGTAATTTACCTTCCCCGAGTCCCTGTCCTATTTACCCAGAGAGTTAGGCCGTGCCAGACCCAGTCCAGGAGACGATTAATGGGAAATCTTTATGAACAGTAAAGTGTAATCTTGTGTTAATGGATAAACAGGTTCTGTTATGACCACTGCAAACATTAAAGATGCTCGTCCTTGCCTGTTGTGCTGCGGTCAATGGCTTTGGTTCTAGTAGAATATTCTTATGGCATGATAAAGGAAAGTCTAATCGTGCATCTGCACTTCGATGCCATAAATAGTTCATTTATATTTCATCTGCTTCAGCCATCAGACGTTACGCAGGGAATGATGCATCCGGGCCCGAGACTCATTATTGCCGTGACTTTTAGCAGGTCTAAAGGTGACGATGATTCTGCATCGCAGACGTCGCTGATGCTCGCGACAGTCATTTATCACGCGTGTGATGTCGACCCGGATGGATTTCTAATACAGCCGTATGAGAGCGAGAGAAAGGAAAGATGCTGTTGGTGTACAAGCTGATCCTGAAGGTGTTGTCGGGGTGTTTGCAGGACGTCTCGCTTTACACATGGCCAGAAAACACAGATCTCACTGCATGTGCTTCACGGTAATAAACAGCAAAATAACGATCAGTGATGGAAGCTTCATTAAATATGAGACAAATTCAAATTCTGCTGTAAAGCTGCTTGACAGAAGATTATAGTTGTTGAACTGAATTAAGCTTAAAAACAACACTGTAAAATTAATCAATTATGACAGTTCAATGACTGTGTCAAAGTTGCAAAATCTGTCAATTATGAAAGCATTAGCATAATATTTGTCCGGACTGAAATGACTGGAATAACCTGAACACGTTGATTAGATGAGGGTGTTCATACAGTAGACATGCACGATATTATAGCCTGTACTGTATATATAATGTCACATTCAGATTTGGTTTCTATTTCATTTTGATAGACTCTTAGTTTGTATATATCGTTGTTTCCTTGGGTGTCATGGTTTTATTTAGTTGCCATGGTTACTCATTGTTTGACTGATTACTTCCACCTGCTCCTTGTTTAGTTTGCGGTATCTTGGGTACTTAAAGCCTCAGTTTGTTCTGCTCCTGGTCTTGTGTTGTTTATGCTGACAACCTTTTTCTCTTTTTATTTTTTGTTTTTGTTTGTTTCTCGAGTTGGTTTAATCATGTTAAAAGTATTGGGTAACGCTTTAGATTACAGCCTGGAAAGTACTGCGTAATTAAGACGAATTTACAGCGTAACTTTCTGTAATAGTGTACCTATGAAGTACTTGCATGCAAGTATGAGGAAACAATATGTAAAGTTTGGGGAATACAGGGGTAACAACCCAAAAAAATATATTTATACAGTACGTATTATAGAACTAAGGGGTACTTATTCTACTATCAAGGTTTCCGAGTCAGTGATATTACATTGTGTGTATGTATTTGTATTGTACTTGCCCTGCAACTACATGGAACAAGAGGGTAACAAGCCCCACTACATGAAACAAGAGTATCTTTCACCAATATTTAAGCAAAAGTTGCAATTGTTTGAGTTTTCAGTGCACTTTTGTTAAAAACAATACTGTATAAATGCAAGGACATGTACCCTGTAATTTTTATAAAGCCTGTAGTATTGGTAAACCATTATTACAAAAAGGTACGCAGTGTATGTTCTTGATAAATTGGACCCAAATGTGATTGTTGTATCATAATAGTAGAATAAGGACCCCTTAGTTCTATAATACTTACTGTATAAATATATATATTTTTATTTTCCTGGTTGTAACCCCTTTATTCCCATGTTGTTCCCTTATACTTACATGTAAGTACTATATAGGTACACTATAATTACAAAAAGTTACGCTGTTAAATCGCTGTAATTACACAGTACTTTCCGGGCTGTAATCTAAAGCGTTACCAAGTATTGCAATTAAATCCTTTTCTCCTCTTGATTACCCGTGACAGACAGTAAATGTTTTGGGACATTGAATTGCATCTTATTTGCGACGAAATGAAAATGCAGTAGTTTACATTTGTATATTAAATGCAATTGGTTGACATTGATAGTGCCTTTTTAAGTCCCCCTGTGGTGAAAATCCAGCTTTTAATGTTGTTTATGTGTCTATGTGGTGTTATTAATCTGCTTTAACACACACCATGTGTAAGTTCATAAGTCGACAGCATTGCTGAGTATGTTTGCTTAAAACTGCAGTGAACCAAAGACAGTCTCAAAAACACGGTTTGAAATCGCTGGTGTTTCTGACGTCACAAACTACCTTGTAACCAATCAGATCAAAGTGTGATCGTCCATCAGTGGATCTCTGAGTGAGTGAGTGAGTGGAGGCGGGGATAATTACTTAGCATATTTTTAGAACCGAGTATACTTAATGAGGCATTACATTCAAGCTATTTGAAGGCATGAAGAATTTTTTTAAAGGAAAAAATGCTTAAATGTGTAATTTTGGTGACAAATGAGCTTCACCTCAGGTGGAAAATAGCAACACAGTTTGGTTAAAGTTTATGGACAAATCTCTCTGAAGATGAGAACAGCATATAACCAAATATTGGCAACACTGATAACTTGATTCCCAGAAGATGCCAGTTCCTAAAGGGTCAAACTGAGCATGATTTTCTCAAAGTTGAAACTAATATGTTAAAGGAGAACTCCGGTCAATTTTAACATTGAGCTCAATTTTTAGTAAATTTGGAGTGCTGTCAATACAGAGAACACCGACAAAAATCAGTGTTGCCTACACTGTTTTATCCTATTTTTAAAATGTGCACCCTATTGACTTGAATGGGGTCTAATTTTAAACCTTTTCTCTTATCATCCTTGATGTGTCAAAATTGAGCTCAATGTTAAAATTGACCGGAGTTCTCCTTTAATAATGGTTTGAATCAACCTGAAGGGAAGTGTACCAAACCAGACTGTGTGTGGACGTCTGCGTGAGGTCAGAGGTCATTTCACACCCAATCAGCTCTCCAGTGAAAAGTATCCTCATAAAGTCCTTTAAAAGCAAACACTAAAGTGTTTTTTCCAACATCACATGGATTATAGCAGATGGATGCAAATAAATGCAAATAAAGCTGGTAGTTTATTTAAATTGAAAATATTATGACCAAAGGTTAACAACATTCAAATCTGACTGTGGCGTGAAGTATTACTTTTCTAGATGAGCCCAGAATACTAATGTTGAATCATTCATGATACATGTTATGACAAATCATTTTTATGTTAATCAGTCGGTAATTATACAGTAGTGCTTTTGTAAATCTTCATGCCTGCATAATCACTCTCTGCAATGCGATTCACTTCTCGGAAATACTTTTCTTTATGTGGGTAACGTGTGGAAATGGCACATTAGCTTTTTTTAGATGATGTGAAAATCAACCCAGGCTCGTAATAAAAATGTGCCTCGGCCTAATTTTTTTTATGCAAAACTCTAAAAACGTAAATACAGTTTACTGCAGTTTCCAGCTGAAATTGAAACACTATTGGCCATTGGCGGCGCTAGGGCGGGCTTGTTAGAACAGAAAATTTGCATAGCACTGGAACAGCCATAAAATATTTACAGGTGATACTCGAAAAATGTCAATATCGTGCAAAAGTTCATTTATTTCAGTAATTCAACTTAAAAGGTGAAACTAATATATTATATAGACTCATTACGTGCAAAGTATTTCAAGCCTTTATTTGTTATAATTTTGATGATTATGGCTTACAGCTATGAAAACCCCAAATTCAAAATTAGAATATTGTGAAAAGGTTTTCATAATCTGCAAGCCATAATCATCAAAATTATAACAAATATCTCACTTTGCATGTAATGAGTCTATTTAAAGGTGCAGTGTGTGATTTTTAGCGGTATCTAGTGGTGAGGTTTGCGAATTGCAAACAGAAGTCACTTACGGCCTATCCCTCCCTTTTCAAACTGGAAGGAGAAGCTACGGTGGCCGACGTAACCAGTAAACCCACAACACAGCGAGGGAGAAAATCAGTAAAAGTTCAGCTGGCTAATATGAGCTGTTACGCTGTAGGCTAACGCTAGTGTTTTACGGTCAGTACTAATCAGCTGATCGTCTCACGAACGTAACCAGCACATTTATCCCCACATAGCAAAGCCATAACACAGCAAGGGAGAACTAAGTTACATGAAACAATTTAACTACATATTTTACACCACTGACAAGGGAAAAGTCACTTCTCACGGTGTCTATGGCTAGCTTCTAGGTAATGCTAACATTATGAAACAACAGTTTTCATTTGCATTGTTAAAGTTGGAATACCTATCCGGCAGAAAACAGGACACTTCGGCGTTGCTTTATTTTTCTATATAATATCTGTGGTCCTTCATTTTTGCAGAATTCTGCGGCGTCTTTGTCTGCTGCTTCTCCAAGCTAGTGACGAGACGCTCTAGCGCTGTGTGTTCGCTGTCGGCTACGGTAGAAACATGACGTCACAATATGTCGATCTTCATTGAAGAGGGTGTCCGCGCTTATGTAGATATAAATTACTCATTCTAAGGTAATAAAAACATAACGGTTCATTAAGTAATGTCTTTATACACCACTGAAAACATAGTTATGGATCTTATATTGCATTTCTGTCAATAGATCCTCAGAAATAATACACACTGCACCTTTAATATATTAGTTTCACCTTTTAAGTTGAATTACTGAAATAAATGAACTTTTGCACCATATTCTAATTGATCGAGTTTCACGTGTAAACGTCAAATAATAAAGATTTTAATATACATTCTTGCACTTTGTTAGCCTATCCTAGTGGTGATGAAAAAGAGAAGTTTGTTTTCGATCTAAACGTAATGCATTAAACACACGTCTTGACTGTTGCACCTCGTCTGCTTTTTCAGTTTCACCGCATTTAAAAAAGTTTTAAAAACACGCCTCGACACCCATGCGCTCTTTTTTTATTTTATTTTATCTTCCTTTTTTTAAAGCACACTGCGGTTTTGAAGTCTCATTTTCTGGTTCGGCCAGTAGGTGGGGCTGTCAGTCGGCAGGTTTCAATAAACCGTTATTGATTCAACGAGCTGATGAGGAAATAATAAAGATGATCAGCTGAATTGATATGCTTAATAATGATGCACACTTTACAATTTGACCTTATGAATGTATTTTTAAGGTAAAATGGAAAATGTAATAAATAAAAAGCAATAAATGAAGTTATTAATGCACTTTATTTACGGCACGTGCCTTTCCAGACATTCTTTCAATCAATGAAAAAAAGCTCACACACACCACCAGACTCGGACACGTAAACACACTGATCCTGACGAAGAAGTGTGTGTTGCTGTGAATTGGCCTTAACAGGTCATCAGATGAATATCTTTCTAAAGTGACTGTTAAAAGGACATTAAACGAGCTCAAGCCGCAGCTCCATTAGCACTGATTAAAACATCATTAAGCTAACAACACGCCATTCTGCTCTAATGAAAGCGCCTGTGTTTCATGGCTATCCTGTTCTTGATGAGTGTACAGTATCATCATATTATAAACTGCACACTTAGATCTTATGAACCTCATAAAACACTCCAGACGATGGAGATACTCCCACTGGCCAGTCTTTAATAATGTGCACTAGTGTGTGTTACGCTAATTTGAACACAGCACAGACTTTGATATTGAACGGAGATCGTTAAAGTGATAGTTCGCTCAAAATTTGTAATTATTTACTTAAGATTTTAAACTTTTATAACTTTCCTTCTTCAGTGGGATTGAAAATGAGCTATTTTAAATAAAATACCAGTTGTAATTCTCCATCCAACTACAATGACTGGTTCTGGAAGCTTGAGCCAATCGCCTGAGCTGTAAAATGTCATGTGACTAATGACTCACGAGCCGCAGGAAATGATGTCACGATGACAACACTGATTGGCTCACAGTCCCGAACCCTTCACTAGAGACTATCCTAATCATATTCTCAGAATACACGGCTAGCTTTAAAACATTCATACAAAGTAACAAATTGCATTATTACTTGTCCCATTCTGATGTTACAAACTAGACAAAAAACATATATATAGGGCCGTATCTTGCACCCAGCGCAATTGACTTTGTACACCGACGCATGTATCATTCCTGTTCTGCACCTGCGCACAGCGGACTCTTCCCTCCACAGACGCACGTCGGTAAATTAGGGAATGAACTTGCGCTCGGGGGGGCGGTTCAGTGAAAAGAGGAGTGTGTTCCAGCGCAAACGTTCCCTGGTGATATTCTGCAGTTTCAGAAAACAACTCCGCCGCTGACCAGGAGAAACCCAGTCTAAAGACAGCGGCGCCGCGCGTTAGTCATATGCTATTTTAAGGGCGCGTGTTTGGCCATTATGTAGCGTGTGAACAACACACACACTTTGATTCTCTAATCTAAACAGACGCAGCAGTTTTCATTTTTGCACATCATACATTATTACAAGGAAAAATATTAACACACGAGGGAAATCATTGTTGTGTCCGTGAAGATGTGAAAAAAATCTATCTAGATTTTTTTTTTAAAACCCACTAGATTAGGCTACACATTTACCCAAATTATACGCCTGTTTAACTGAAGCTAATGTGTGTGTGTTTCTCCATCATCCTCATACAATGTCACTTCTCTGTGTTTTACGGCCCTGACAAGAACGTCGGTCTCCTCGGCTGTGAACCGCTCCTGGCGTGCGCCGGCAAACCCGCCGTTATAATAGCAATCCGCCGTTATAATAGCGATCCGCCGTTATAATAGCGATCCGCCGTTATAATAGCAATCCGCCGTTATAATAGCAATCCGCCGTTATAATAGCGATCCGCCGTTATAATAGCAATCCGCCGTTATAATAGCAATCCGCCGTTATAATAGCGATCCGCCGTTATAATAGCAATCCGCCGTTATAATAGCAATCCGCCGTTATAATAGCAATCCGCCGTTATAATAGCGATCCGCCGTTATAATAACGATCCGCCGTTATAATAGCGATCCGCCGTTATAATAGCAATCCGCCGTTATAATAGCGATCCGCCGTTATAATAGCAATCCGCCGTTATAATAGCAATCCGCCGTTATAATAGCAATCCGCCGTTATAATAGCAATCCGCCGTTATAATAGCAATCCGCCGTTATAATAGCAATCCGCCGTTATAATAGCGATCCGCCGTTATAATAGCGATCCGCCGTTGTAATAGCAATCCGCCGTTATAATAGCAATCCGCCGTTATAATAGCGATCCGCCGTTGTAATAGCAATCCGCCGTTATAATAGCAATCCGCCGTTATAATAGCAATCCGCCGTTATAATAGCAATCCGCCGTTATAATAGCAATCCGCCGTTATAATAGCAATCCGCCGTTATAATAGCGATCCGCCGTTGTAATAGCAATCCGCCGTTATAATAGCAATCCGCCGTTATAATAGCAATCCGCCGTTATAATAGCAATCCGCCGTTATAATAGCGATCCGCCGTTATAATAGCAATCCGCCGTTATAATAGCAATCCGCCGTTATAATAGCGATCCGCCGTTATAATAGCAATCCGCCGTTATAATAGCAATCCGCCGTTATAATAGCAATCCGCCGTTATAATAGCGATCCGCCGTTATAATAGTGATCCGCCGTTATAATAGCAATCCGCCGTGGAACAAGCGCGCCGGCTCTTAAAGGGAATGTGAGCGGACGCTCTGATTGGTTTATTTCACGTTACGCCCAAACCACACCTATGAGTAATGAAGCGACTTCAGACCAACACATTTTAGATTTGCGTCGGGCGCAAGAGTCGTTTATCCCGCCGGTATAATAGCAACAGCGCCGGGATCCGCCCACAAAGTTACTTGCGTTTCGCGTTTGATACTTGCGTTTCAGAGCGTTAAAATAGGGCCCTTAAAGTCAAACCCAAATTATTATATAGACACCTTGCTATCCTAACTTACATAAATTAACTCAAGCCATAAAGTGTCCTCCACCCACTATAAAACATATAAAAAATTATATATGGTGTCTTAATAATTTTTGGTTTGACTGTGTGTGTATTTATATATATATATATATATATATATATATATATAGGTGTTTGAACTGTACCTGACATGGATATAATTGGAACAAAACTACTTGTAATTATGAACGAACTGTGTAAAATATTAGTTTTTATAGAAATGATTGATCATAATTTATTTTGCAGACAGTTAAAATAAATGTTTTGTTGTGTGGTAATGTAAAAGCAAACATTATTCCAACTGTACTCCGTCTATGAAATGAGCACTAGTGTATTAATATCAGCGCTTGACTAACTAGCATGACATTAATAGTAGAGATGTGATTTGTAAGATGGGTTTTTATTGTGTGACTCATAAACGGACAGATTCTGGACTCTTGCTGTGTGTATTTCTGGCTCCACATTTCTCCAAACGCTCCCGGATTGCAGTGTATTCTGTGCTGCAGTCCAGGCCGGTTTTACCTCACTATCGATCTCACGTGTCAATACACAAGTGAAAGTAATTGGGTCTTTTGTGGATGGGTGAAAGTTTAATTATGTTGACTGTCCGGATCAATTTTGGGTCGTGTGGACGGAGACGACAGATTTCCAGACGTCGCCTGACGAAGCATTAGGAAATGCCGTTAATATTTGAGACGGTGGGGAAACTGTTATTGTTAATGTTATGATTTTCATATTGAGGTTTGCTGAGTAATTCAATGACAATTCTTTGGTAACAGAGACAAGAGCAGTCGAGCGCTCGCCTCTGGGTGAGCAGTCGTGCTTTATAATGAGAGAGCGGCTTTATTTCTCCAGAGGGAACAGACATTAAATTGAAACACTGTTCAACTGACACTGAAAGCCATTCACGTCTCATCGCCCATAAATAGACTACTTTGCACAATTTTATCTCTTGTGTATTCCTCTCTTCTGACCTGATCTGAAGTGTGAGCCCATATTAGCAGTGTTGTGGATGTGTGCGGTGTTAGAAAATGTCATCATGCTGTTCATGTTTGACTAACTGTTTTAGGTTACTGTTGAACATCACCTGTTAACACAGTCATTTGTCAGCATTAATGTTGCAGCAATAATAGCACATAATAGATTTCAATTTATGTGACAAAGAAGCATCACCACTAGGGCTGGGTATTGATACAGATTTCCAGATTCGATTCTGGTTTGCAAAAGATCAATTCGATTTAATTCTCAATTCGATTCAATTCTCAATTCGATTCAATTCTCAATTCGATTCAATTCTCAATTCGATTCAATTCTCAATTCGATTCAATTGTCAATTCGATTCAATTCTCAATTCTCTATGTTCATCCTAAATATAAGCAAAGGTTACCATATTTTTATATTGAACCAAAATAGTACCATTAATTGTTGAAAGTGAGAAAAAATGCATTTTATTTAATGTTGCTTGAGTAAAATGTAGCCTGTGTCATAATGAAACACGCCTTTCCTGAAAATGGTCTGAGTAGGCTATATTTTGTACTTAAAGGGATAGTTCACTTTGAAATTAAGGTATGTTTTATCTTACCTGAAGTGCATCCAAGATGTCGGTGTCTTTGTCTCCGCAGTAGTTTCAATTTTGATATTTTTAGGTCAAACCGTTCTTGTCTGTCAGTCATATAATGCAGGTCTATAGGCACTGTCTCCAAAAGCATGCAGAGAAAAGTCCAAATTAAAACATTCCCCATCATAAGTGCACATTGATGGCCTAAGACACGAAACAAGCGGTTTGTGTGATAAAACGAACAGTATTTATATAGTTTTGATCTCTTTTACACAACCACGTCCATCTGATCTGTTTACTTAGTCTGCGCAAGCGCCGGAAGTGATCTCCCGGATGAGTTTGCGCGAGCTTACGTAAATGTATTTTTTTACATTGGTTTAAACATCCCGAATAAGCGCAAACTAGCACCATTTTTATTAGCCGTCCTACAATCTCTGTTCTGTGCATAGGCTCTGGTGTAAACAATGAGTGACGTACACGCGCGAGAGAGATCACTTCCGGCGCTCTACGGCATGTCTCCATTGATTTCCATTCATTTTTTATTACGGAGCTCTACAATTGAATTATTACTAGTAAAAAAAAAAATGAATTAAAGATAACAGTTGCAGAGCTCTCTACTTGAATTTAAAAAAACTCTGCAATTGCATTCTTACTAGTAACAATTCAATTATAGAGCTCTGTAATTAAAAATGAATGGAAGTCAATGGAGACATATGACTAGTAATAATTGAATTGTAGAGCTCTCTAATTGAATTCTTACTAGTAAATGCAATTACGACGAGTAACGCTGGGTACAATTTAAGCTAAATCGACTTGCCATATCATTCTACTAATCGAGTATTAGTAGACTGTTAGGTTAGGGTTCGGGTTAGCAGAATATCTTATATTCAGTAGAATGTCTGTTGAGAAGCATCAAAATAAAGAGTAAGCAGGAGTCTACTAATAGAGTTAGTTGACATGTAGTTACAAAGTTACTTATAGTTAGTAGAATGTCTAAAGCGGACAATAAAGTGTGAGCAAATACAATGAAGGAAGATCATAATCAGAAGATCAGCATAATGTCCAGCCAATCCTTCATCCTCTGGATAAAACCGAGTCCTGTGTTAACATGGTGTGTGTGAACGCAGTTCCATGGTGACTTTGAAACTTAATGAAAAGACGTTGATGCCACGAGCAGCTTCTCCAGAGTGTGGAGATGATCCGAGAGCTCCAGCGAGGAGACGGTCACCTGTCTCCTGAAATCTCTCGTTCATCGCTCGCCGCTCTCAGAGGACAGCCTCACCTGAGCATGATGTCATTCAAAGGTGACAGCGTGGAGAATTACCTGGGAAAATATTATATTTATATGGATGAGTTCCTGTGTGACTGACAGTGTCATTTAGAGGCAGTCGGCACACACTGTGTGTTTACACTTGCACACTTCTCTTGATATGATCCAATCAGGATTTTGAAAATAAGACATTTTACTAAACATGCTGAGCAAAGTCACCAGAACAAACTGTAGGAAAAATGGTTAAAGTTTACAGATTTCCTTCAACGCTAATACCAGCCTCATGAACCTGATGACAACGCAGTGCTGAAGTGCCAACTAGCCTCTCCCTATGGAGGATCCCTGTATCACTCTACAGATAAAGCATTGTCGAAAATTCGCGTATCTCCCCCGTAGTGATAAAATAAAATTCTGTATCAAATTTATAGGCAGGACAAGTAAGGCTTGGTTTGTTGAGAATAACAAATATGTGCACATATATTCAAACGCACATAACTATATAATTAATTCTTGATGCGCACGTGAGCGCCATCAGCGTTTCTCACAGGTTTAAAGTCTGTGTAGAGAGAACGGTGTCGTCTTAGCGGCCCCTAATTTAATAACTAATTATCCTTTCGACGGAAGTGAATCAATCAAAACTAACTTTAGCTGGAAAATAACATTATTCAAGAACCGCTATAAAGACAAAACAATCTGTTACCTTAAATTATACGTTTATCTCTGTAAAGCAGCTTTGAAACAATCTACATTGTTAAAAGCGCTCTATAAATGAAGATGACTTGACTTGACATGAAAATTAAAATCATGAAAATGCATCTCTATAGCACGCATTGTTTATCGTGCAATTTATACGCGAAAATGAGTTTTTACGTGCATATGGTACACAGTTATCGCGTGCATTTGATACGCACTTCATTGCGTGTTCATCGCACCCCACACCACTAATCCTAACCAAACGTGTAATACACACTCACCTACACCACTAATCCTAACCAAACGTGTAATACACACTCACCTACACCACTAATCCTAACCAAACGTGTAATACACACTCACCTACACCACTAATCCTAACCAAACGTGTAATACACACTCACCTACACCACTAATCCTAACCAAACGTGTAATACACACTCACCTACACCACTAATCTTAACCAAACGTGTAATACACACTCACCTACACCACTAATCCTAACCAAACGTGTAATACACACTCACCTACACCACTAATCCTAACCAAACGTGTAATACACACTCACCTACACCACTAATCCTAACCAAACGTGTAATACACACTCACCTACACCACTAATCCTAACCAAACGTGTAATACACACTCACCTACACCACTAATCTTAACCAAACGTGTAATACACACTCACCTACACCACTAATCCTAACCAAACGTGTAATACACACTCACCTACACCACTAATCCTAACCAAACGTGTAATACACACGCACCTACACCACTAATCCTAACCAAACGTGTAATACACACTCACCTACACCACTAATCCTAACCAAACGTGTAATACACACTCACCTACACCACTAATCCTAACCAAACGTGTAATACACACTCACCTACACCACTAATCCTAACCAAACGTGTAATACACACTCACCTACACCACTAATCCTAACCAAACGTGTAATACACACTCACCTACACCACTAATCCTAACCAAACGTGTAATACACACGCACCTACACCACTAACCCTAACCAAACGTGTAATACACACTCACCTACACCACTAATCCTAACCAAACGTGTAATACACACTCACCTACACCACTAATCCTAACCAAACGTGTAATACACACTCACCTACACCACTAATCCTAACCAAACGTGTAATACACACTCACCTACACCACTAACCCTAACCAAACGTGTAATACACACTCACCTACACCACTAACCCTAACCAAACGTGTAATACACACGCACCTACACCACTGATCCTAACCAAACGTGTAATACACACTCACCTACACCACTAATCCTAACCAAACGTGTAATACACACTCACCTACACCACTAATCCTAACCAAACATGTAATACACACTCACCTACACCACTAATCCTAACCAAACGTGTAATACACACTCACCTACACCACTAATCCTAACCAAACGTGTAATACACACTCACCTACGCGAACTCTCGTGCTTGAACCAACCGTTGTTTAAACCCGTAAACGTAAGCCTCCAACTTTTTCGGAGAATCGGATATCTTAACAGGATTTTGGAGCACCGCCAAAAGTCCACGAACCCTATGACCAAACACAAGATCATTGGGACTAAAGCCAGTGCTCTCCTGTACAACCTCTCGTGACGCCAGCATCAACCAGGGCAATCCCTCTTCCCAGTCTCGATCCAATTGCACACAATAAGTCCGAAGAAGAGACTTTAACGTCTGATGGAACCTCTCCAGTGCGCCTTGGCTTTGAGCATGGAATGCCGTAGCCAGGTGGTGCTTTACACGCAGCTGTTTTAAAACCTGCTGAAACAAATGGGAAGTCAGATTAGTTCCCTGATCACTCTGGATAACCCTGGGAACACCAAAGATAGACATAAACTGCGATAACGCCTTTACGATTGAACGAGAAGTGATCGTACGCAGTGGGTACGCCGCAGGAAAACGGGTATTCAGACACATTATAGTCAACAAGTATTTACTACTTGGAAGATGGTAAAGGGCCCACACAGTCCACGATAAGATGTTCAAAAGGTTCACCCAGCGCAGGAATAGGGTGTAGCGGAGCCAGCTTTAGTTTCTGATTAGGTTTACTGGTTAACTGGCAAGTGTGACACTGCTTTATATAAGAGGAAATGTCGCTTTTCACCCGAGGCCAAAAAAAATACCTTAACATACGGTCATAGGTCTTTCGTACTCCAGAATGACCCGAAAAATCATGCGCAACTTCCAACAATGCCTTTCGAAATTTTGTGGGAACCACAACTTGAGTAACAGGGTCCCCAACAAAAACGTCCCCATGAGGAGTCCTCACTTTCGCAATAACATACCATCTTGTATGAAATACCCTCGAGCGATGTTAGACACATGATCGTCACGAACAGCACTGACAAACAGGTCATCCAAGGACAAATCCGAACGTTGTTCATCTTCTCCCATCTCCTCTGCAGACACAGGAAAGGACACAGCAGATAAATCAGGCATAGACAGAGAACTACACAGTTGGTTCAACATAACTTTTGGGTTATCAACTACTTCCTTCGACATGCTTCGCGACATTGCCCGAGTTGTTACCCCCCACAGGATCTACACATGCAGGGACCTGTGGAAACACATCATTGGACGACACAATTGGTGACACCGGACCATCAGGCCACACACGCCTGCCTGCTAACTCATTCCCCAAAATAAGATGAACGCCTTCCACCGGCAAAGCAGGACGCACTCCCAAAACAATATCACCATTCACCAAACTCGAAGACAACTTCACCCTATGAAGAGGAACGGTTAGTATACTCATACCCATCCCTCGGACTAACAAGCTGTCCCCCGTGTCCGACCGCGAAGAAAAGGCAAAACAGACTCTAAAATGAACGAATCCATAGCCCCCGTGTCCCTCAAGATCTTGACAGGAACTTCCTCCTTACTGCCCACAAGAGACACATAACCTTCTGTAAGGAAAGGAGAAAACACAGATAAACAGTCACTATCCACTTTTCCCTTTCCACACGTCTCAACGGAATTAGAAACTAAAGCCACAAAAGCAGCTGGTTTAGGAAACTTATTAACTTCCCGTTTAGCCTTCTCCTCAAGTAAAGGACAATCAGCTTTCCAGTGCCCTTTTTCACGACAGTAGTTACATATCCTATGTGGGTCAAACTTCCAAGTAGGAAGGTAACTGGACCTAGGAGGAAAACTATTCAGAGATGTACTACTAGACCGAGCTGTGTTTACGTCTCCCCGTGAACGCCCGTCCACAAAATTACTTCTGTGAGAGAGTACATAATCATCAGCCAATGCTGCTGCCTCCTCAGGTGAACTAACTTTACGTTCATTAATATAAGTGGCGATACTATCCGGGACAGAAACTTTAAATTGTTCCAATATCATCAGTTGAACCAACTCATCAAAAGACTTAATGTTAAGCGCCGTACACCAACGAGTAAAGTATTTTCTCAAATCCTGTACAATCTCTAAATGAGACTGCTTTTGCTCCCTCCTACATGCCCTGAACTGCTGACGATATGCTTCCGGCACACATTCATAAGCCTTTAACACCGCTGATTTAACTTTATCATAATCCTGACAATCTTCCTTACTCAAAGCGTAAAAAACTAACTGTGCTTTTCGGCTTTTTTGGTTTATAATCCTAACCAAACCAAACGAGTAATACACACTCACCCACACCACTACTAAACCTAACCAACGCATGCGTATCCTATGCATGTAAAAACTAATTTTCGCGTATAAATTGACGATAAACACACTGCGTGCTATAGAGACGCATTTAGTGTTATCGGGTTTCTAAAAAACATCCACTGCATTTTTCAAAACACCTGTAAAAACAAATCAATACAGAAATACAGTGTATTCATTTACATTTATTAATTTAGCAGACGCTTTTATCCAAAGCGACTTACAAATGAGAACAATAGAAGCAATTAAACTAGCAGTAGGACAACAGTATGTAAGTGCTATGACCCTTCACAGTTCAATCTAACATATTAGTACTTTGTTTTATTTTTTTTTATATTAGTATTCACTTTAATATTAGTGAAATTAACTAAAACTAAAGATGCGAAAAGGCATCTCAAACCTCCAGCCAGATTTGAACATCAAACAGACTATACGGTCAGTAGCCGCGTTTCCATTACAGATTCACACAAAACTTTTGCAACATTTTCTAAATGTCAACAAAAAACTATTGCAAAATGATGGTGTTTCCATTAACTGATGTTATGCGATTAAAACGTAATTTTTTCCTCTTGCGATTCACGATCAGTCATTCCAACAATCATGGTTTACGTATATCCAGCCACAGCTAGACATTATTTAATCGAAAGCATTTTATCCAGTCATTAATGTCAAGGAAAGCCCGTTATACTGAGAGCGGCTCATATGAGGAGTTTCTGTGTTTCTCCCTCAAATCTGCTTCAAGATCTTGACTGTGGGATTTCTCTGAGGTTTATAATCCAGTATTCCTGTAATTCTTTTGTCTTTTATGAGTTTAATGAAGAACTCTGTCTCGTCTTCTGTCCAAACACACGCGTCCTCTACGCCAGGCGACTGTAAATCTGCAAACACTGTTTCTATTGCAGTTTTCAGAAATATTTATTTTTCGAATTCCCTGAAAAAAAACTCATGCGAGTGTAAAAACTTTTTCGCGATAAAAGGGAGAAATTGACGTGTTTCCATCTGCCATATTTTCAATTCACATTTTCAATTTGCGCAATTTGAGGGGTAATGGAAACGCACACAAGCAAATTTTGCTGAAAGATGTCCACTCTTGGTTATAACGCAGGATGGATGTTTGGAAGAATCCTGAAATGCTTACAGAGTGTGTCCTTATTCAGGCTGGAAGAAAACACAGTCCAGGTCCCAGAGCAGCTCCTCAGAAATGGAGCACACACCGCTATCTAATGGAGGAGTGTGTTGTCTGATGCTCAAGGACAGCGTCACCTCCACCCATATTGAAGAGTTTAATTGAGAGCACCATTTAAGAAAGTCAGAGAGCTCCGGCAATGTCAACACACGGCGGTGTCAAACGCAGCACACGGTCCCAGGTGTCTCCTTCTTCCCATCAGGAGCAGCACGATATGTTTGTGTCCAACTTTTGTCCCGAGCTCAGTTCTGATGCAAATGTCTCCGAGCACGAGGTGAGAGGACTTGTCAAAGTCACGGGAGAAAGTGGGGTTATCATAAAAAACAAACACACAGAGCACAAGGGCAATTACTGCCGTAATACACCACTGTCCCCTCCAGACACACATGACCTCAACGCCGGCGCAACATGAAGCCAAACATCTCCAAGTCACCTTTCCATGATGAAAAGAAAATGGAGGCAATGGAGAAAGCACAAAATACTCTAGGAAAGATTTTGAAGCTACGAGGTGCAATAATTCAAAATATAAATAATTGTGTGTGATCAGCTGCATATTGCTTTTGCTATCAAATCTGTGACCAACTGATGTAGTCATTGGAAAAAAAAATCATTATGATAATGTAATCTGTATTCATTTTTATTTTCATGTCCATAGTGCTGTTATTTTAACCCTCTGGTGCTCTTCAGTCCAAAAATATGTTTTTTATTTCTTTTTATTATTTCTTTTCTTTTCTTTTCTTATTTATTTATTACTTCATCTTAATGGTACGAAACTTGGTAAAGGTTTCGGCACTTGCTGTGTGAACACACACAAAAAATCATGGACATGATTCGAACAGATTAAATGGTCCAGAAAATAGTCAAACTTGTATTGTTCGCCAGTCAAAAATTACAAATTTCATATAGTGAAAACTTTTTGGAACACAGCTTGTTTAGATTTATGGCTTTGATTTTCTTGCAGTTTTTGAGTAAAACGTGTTTTACGTTTCATATACAATTTAATTTTTTATAACAATAAATGTAAAATTCTGTAACATTTTTAATGAAACTTTTTTTTTCACTCAATAATCTGCCATGTGACGTCTTTAAAAAGAGACCAAACTTCAGTCTGTGCTTTAAAGCATTCAAGATTTACCACAGTTTAAGTCTATGCTCAAAAAAATTAATAAATGGATTATAAATGCAGCGTAAATATAATTTAGTACCATAGAATCCCCTAAAAATAGAAAATATTAAATAAAAAATAGTATTGAACTAAAATATAGTACTACATTCATTTTGGTAAAAAAATCTGTAATTTTTTACTGACACGCGAAGAGCACCAGAGAGTTATGTCTAGATTCGGGGCTTATGACTGTGTGCTTTAGTCATACCAAAAACTAATAACATAGCAAAAGTAATAACATCTCATGGGGGTCAGTTACACGTCAGGATTTATTACTGTATACATGTGATGGCCAGCACACACTGAATCTTGAGACACGCGACAAAACATGCTCTACAACTGTACCTGCCATTAGTTTTGAAAATCCCAACACCACCATTTAGATGTTCAGAAAAGACAATGGTTCGTTTTATTTTAACAAAAATTTTCACATTATCAGTCACTACTGAAACCACCTCCATATTTCATATAGATTAAATTCCTTCTGTCCGTTTCCTTTTTTTATGAAATTACATATATGATTTTTCTATGAAAACATTTACAGAATATGGCAAAATAAAATTTGCTTCGAGTACATCACAATTTTTTTGTAGGTAATACGAGATTTAAAGGGGTCATGACATGAGAAACCAAATTTGCCTTGATCTTTTGGTATATAAGAGGTCTTTGTACCATTAAAACGTCCTGCAAGTTTCATAGCTTAAGACGTCCTCCCCATTATAAACGAATCATTTATTTAATCAAGCTCTAAATACAGCTCGTTCTGGATCCATGGTAAGAAGTGACGTCACGGTACGAAGTGACGTACCAGCGTTTGCATATGACCGCCTCCAGCACAAGACAGTTACGCTTAAAGCGCAAGACAACTACGCTCATTTCGTATCACTGTCGCGCCCGCGCGCCGCGCGCCTCACAAGTGTTCAGTCGCCGGACAGCGAGTGGGTCTGTGTACAGGGAAATTACGATGCTGCAGATGTGCTGTTCCTGGCTGTGGACAAACAACATCTGTGAATACGCTGCGAAAGATCCAGTCGTCAGCGAAAAATGGATGCACTTTATTTTTTGCGGACGTCTCAGTCACGGCAGTGTTAGTTTAAGCGTTTGTTCTATACATTTGAAGGATGACTGTTTTGAGCTTTGCCAGAAAACTGTTGCTCAAAGATAAGTCCGTGCCGTCTATTCTGGGCTCAACATCGACGACGCAAACTGTAAGTAATGTATTTAAAACTTTAAACTACTTTTTAAATACGCTGAAAGATCCAGTCGTCAAGGAAAAATGGATGCACTTTATTTTTTGCGGACGTCCCAGTCACGGCAGTGTTCTATACATTTAAGGATGACTGTTTTGAGGAAAAAATCCCAATATGATGCTTGGCTTTGCCAGAAAACTGTTTGCTCAAAGATAAGTCCGTGCCGAGTCTGGGCTCAATAACGACGACGCAAACTTACTTTTTACCATGGCTAATATAAAACACATTTGTATAAGAGAATCTTGAAAATATGTCGCCTTTCTAGTAAGTTAGGCCTACATGTGATAGAAAATTAAAAATGTTGCCTTTATCAATGCTGCATCTTCAAAGATGGCCTGTCTGTGCATGCATTTTTGTCCGTGGTACACCCTATCATTTCATTGGAATTAGTTATAAATAATGTTAAACTGTTAGCAAATGAAGCTATGCAACAATAATCCGTTTTCAAGTGTCTCGGGTTAATTTTTTTTATTTATTCAAAATAGTTTCACTTTACATGTGGACAGGGGCTGATCCAGTCTTCGTTGTTGTGGTGATGGTTCATTTTCCTCTGATTCCTCCTCTGATTCTGGCTCAAACATAATAAGGTTTATCATTGCAAGAGCCATCGCTTCGCATGCATCACCCGCTATTAAACAGTTACGCCGAATCCGCAAATGTTCTGGCTGGGGGGCGTTAATAATTGATGAATAGGCACTGACGTTAGCCAATCATAACAGTGGGCGTTAACACTGAACTCTTAAAGGGGAAACACCCCCAAAACAGACTGTTTGAATCAGAGGATGAGAAAACAGGGTGGGAAAAGGTCATAAATAACTACATTTTAAAAGTTTTTTGTAAAAAAAAACTATAGTAATACTATAATTGCACCTAAGGGAACATAATAATAAAATAAAAAAAACCATGTCATGACCCCTTTAAGATAAAAAATTAAGAAAAGCATGCATGCATAATTGTTGTATATATGTTGTTTTAATTAACTTGCACATGTTAATTTTAGTGTATACTGTATGGTCACTTCTTATACCATCGAAAATAAATCATCATCTAGATATGTATCTTTACAAATGTACATATATGTGACAATAATGCATCGTATCACTCTTGATATCTGGCAATATATGTCATATACCATATTACATGCTTAGAAATTGTAATATTGCACATGATGAGGTAATATCTTGAGTTCTTATAGTATATATTGCATAAGCAGCAGGTATGAGGAGAGACACAGATGTGTTTGAAGAATGGCCACACACACACACACACTCCTGGATCAGAGAGCAATGACAGATTTGTCCCAATAAAAGGCTTGAGCACTCCAGGAAAGCATTGTGTTATCTCCTTCGTTCCCTGCAGTCTTCTCACGGCCCCGCTCTGCTCGGAGTGCTGGATGCAGCGCAGACGTGTTTGAAGAACAAACAGATCCCTTCCTCCTCTTATCTGCAAATGTCTTTTTAAACACATCACAGCTCCTCATAGGCTTTTAATGCGGCGGTAAACGCTCGGGTGTAGCAGTCAGGCTGGAAAACAAGCAGCGGCAGATAACAGTCCCACAAAACCTCACAGTATTACCTCACGTCTCAAACTCTTCTGTATGCGTGTTAGACAAACTGAACGTGTGCTATTTTGTTTGATGCTACACACTTTCTTTGGCCAGAAAACAACACGCTTGATCCCAGAAAACACAAACCACCATTTTCACTGAGAATATTTGAGCATTTCTGCATTTCTGTCAGATGTTTCAAATCAGAACTAGCAATGAACCGTTCTCAAATTACCGTAATCAAACAACCCCACGCCATAACCCCCCCTCCACACCAAACAACCCCACACCATAATCCCCCCTCCACCAAACAACCCCACACCATAACCCCCCCTCCACACCAAACAACCCCACACCATAATCCCCCCTCCACCAAACAACCCCACACCATAATCCCCCTCCACCAAACAACCCCACACCATAATCCCCCCTCCACCAAACAACCCCACACCATAATCCCCCCTCCACCAAACAACCCCACACCATAATCCCCCCTCCACCAAACAACCCCACACCATAATCCCCCCTCCACCAAACAACCCACACCATAATCCCCCTCCACCAAACAACCCCACACCATAATCCCCCCTCCACCAAACAACCCCACGCCATAATCCCCCCTCCACCAAACAACCCCACACCATAATCCCCCCTCCACCAAACAACCCCACACCATAATCCCCCTCCACCAAACAACCCCACACCATAATCCCCCCTCCACCAAACAACCCCACACCATAATCCCCCTCCACCAAACAACCCCACACCATAATCCACCTCCACCAAACAACCCCACGCCATAACCCCCCTCCACCAAACAACCCCACGCCATAATCCCCCTCCACCAAACAACCCCACGCCATAATCCCCCCTCCACCAAACAACCCCACACCATAATCCCCCCTCCACCAAACAACCCCACACCATAATCCCCCTCCACCAACAACCCCACACCATAATCCCCCTCCACCAAACAACCCCACACCATAATCCCCCCTCCACCAAACAACCCCACACCATAATCCCCCCTCCACCAAACAACCCCACACCATAATCCCCCCTCCACCAAACAACCCCACACCATAATCCCCCCTCCACCAAACAACCCCACACCATAATCCCCCTCCACCAAACAACCCACACCATAATCCCCCCTCCACCAAACAACCCCACGCCATAATCCCCCCTCCACCAAACAACCCCACACCATAATCCCCCTCCACCAAACAACCCCACACCATAATCCCCCTCCACCAAACAACCCCACACCATAATCCCCCCTCCACCAAACAACCCCACACCATAATCCCCCCTCCACCAAACAACCCCACACCATAATCCACCTCCACCAAACAACCCCACACCATAATCCCCCCTCCACCAAACAACCCCACGCCATAATCCCCCCTCCACCAAACAACCCCGCACCATAATCCCCCTCCACCAAACAACCCCACACCATAATCCCCCCTCCACCAAACAACCCTGCACCATAATCCCCCCTCCACCAAACAACCCCACGCCATAATCCCCCCTCCACCAAACAACCCCACGCCATAATCCCCCCTCCACCAAACAACCCCACACCATAATCCCCCTCCACCAAACAACTCCACACCATAATCCCCCCTCCACCAAACAACCCCACACCATAATCCCCCCTCCACCAAACAACCCCACACCATAATACCCCCTCCACTAAACAACCCCACGCCATAATCCCCCCTCCACCAAGCAACTCCACACCATAATCCCCCCTCCCACCAAACAACTCCACACCAAACAACCCCACACCATAATCCCCCCTCCACCAAACAACCCCACACCATAATCCCCCCTCCACTAAACAACCCCACGCCATAATCCCCCCTCCACCAAGCAACTCCACACCCATAATCCCCCCTCCACCAAACAACTCCACACCAAACAACCCCACACCATAATCCCCCCTCCACCAAACAACCCCACACCATAATCCCCCTCCACCAAACAACTCCACACCATAATCCCCCCTCCACCAAACAACCCCACACCATAACCCCCCCTCCACCAAACAACCCCACACCATAATACCCCCTCCACTAAACAACCCCACGCCATAATCCCCCCTCCACCAAGCAACTCCACTCCATAATCCCCCCTCCACCAAACAACTCCACACCAAACAACCCCACACCATAATCCCCCCTCCACTAAACAACCCCACGCCATAATCCTCCCTCCACCAAGCAACTCCACACCATAATCCCCCCTCCACCAAACAACTCTACACCATAATCCCCCTCCACCAAACAACCCCACACCATAATCCCCCCTCCACCAAACAACCCCACACTATAATCCCCCCTCCACCAAACAACCCCTCACCCTAATCCCCCTCCACCAAACAACCCCACACCATAATCCCCCCTCCACCAAACAACCCCACACCATAATCCCCCTCCACCAAACAACCCCACACCATAATCCCCCCTCCACCAAACAACCCCACACCATAATCCCCCCTCCAGCAAAGAACCCCGCACCATAATCCCCCTCCACCAAACAACCCCACACCATAATCCCCCCTCCACCAAACAACCCCACACTATAATCCCCCTCCACCAAACAACCCCACACCATAATCCCCCTCCACCAAAAAACCCCCACACCATAATCCCCCCTCCACCAAACCACCCCACACCATAATCCCCCCCTCCACCAAACAACCCCACACCATAATCCCCCTCCACCAAACAACCCTCACCATAATCCCCCCTCCACCAAACAACCCCACACCATAATCCCCCTCCAGCAAAGTACCCCGCACCATAATCCCCCTCCACCAAACAACCCCACACCATAATCCCCCTCCACCAAACAACCCCACACCATAATCCCCCCTCCACCAAACAACCCAACACCATAATCCCCCCTCAACCAAACCCCACACCATAATCCCCCTCCACCAAACCACCCACACCATAATCCCCCCCTCCACCAAACAACCCCACACCATAATCCCCCTCCACCAAACAACCCTCACCATAATCCCCCCTCCACCAAACAACCCCACACCATAATCCCCCCTCCAGCAAAGAACCCCGCACCATAATCCCCCTCCACCAAACAACCCCACACCATAATCCCCCTCCACCAAACAACCCCACACCATAATCCCCCCTCCACCAAACAACCCCACACCATAATCCCCCTCCACCAAACAACTCCACACCATAATCCCCCATCCACCAAACCCCACACCATAATCCCCCCTCCACCAAACAAACCCCACACCATAATCCCCCCTCCACCAAACAACCCCACACCATAATCCCCCCTCCACCAAACATCCCCACACCATAATCCCCCCTCCACCAAACAACCCCACACCATAATCCCCCCTCCACCAAACAAACCCCACACCATAATCCCCCTCCACCAAACAACCCCACACCATAATCCCCCTCCACCAAACAACCCCACACCATAATCCCCCCTCCACCAAACAACCCCACACCATAAACCCCCCTCCACCAAACAACCCCACACCATAATCCCCCCTCCACCAAACAACCCCACACCATAATCCCCCTCCACCAAACAACTCCACACCATAATCCCCCATCCACCAAACCCCACACCATAATCCCCCCTCCACCAAACAACCCCACACCATAATCCCCCCTCCACCAAACAACCCCACACCATAATCCCCCCTCCACCAAACATCCCCCACACCATAATCCCCCTCCACCAAACAACCCCACACCATAATCCCCCCTCCACCAAACAACCCCACACCATAATCCCCCTCCACCAAAACAACCCCACACCATAATCCCCCTCCACCAAACAACCCCACACCATAATCCCCCCCTCCAACAAACAACCCCACACCATAAACCCCCCTCCACCAAACAACCCCACACCATAATCCCCCCTCCACCAAACTTTACACTTGGCACAATGCAGTTATGGTGTAAACCAGGCCTTCTCGTCCAACATCAGTGTCTGACCTCACAGATGCACTTCTTGAAGAATGGTCAAAGATTCCCATAAACACACTCCTAAACCTTGTGGAAAGCCTTCCCAGAAGAGTTGAAGCTGTTATCGCTGCAAAGGTTCCATATTAAACCCTACGGATTAAGAATGGGATCATGTGCATGTAAAGGCAGACGTCCCAAATTTTTTGGCAATATAGTGTATTTACAGCGTTAACTACTTTGCACAAGCTGATTGGTTCTTCCAGAAGTGTATTATCCAGTAGTTACTGTACATGAATGATACACATGCTCAAGAAAATTAGAAGTAATTCGTACTAAGTTAAATGGAACATTTTTGGGGTTGTTTTGCAGTCAAACTTTTGGTACTGCAGTCAAACAAAATCTGACTGAAAGCTCATTTTTTGAGATGATAATAATAATCTGCCGAGTTTCAAGTCTTTATTCAAACTTAATTCAAGATGTATGAGTTTCAGTTGGAAATTAAATTTACAGATCTATGCTCAAAAAGTGAATAAATGGATTTAAATACAGCGTAAATATAATTTAGTATAAAAAAAATACAAATATACAGAATATTATAGTACAGTAATTTCATTGACAAAAAAAATACGATAATTTTTGACCGCCACGCGGGGAGCACCAGAGGGTTAAGAACAAATAGATTTGAGTTACACACAGAGTTCTGCAGGAGCAATGTCATTATGAAGGTCCAGGTCCTCTCTCTCTCTATGCTGATACGTGCAGCTTCATCAGGCCGAGATAAATCCACTGCAGATCTTCTCCTCTCCTGCTGTGATCAAACCGGCTGATGGAGGGTTTAGAGAGATGCTCTTAATTCCAGCATCCGTGAGGGGGAAGCGCATCAGTTTAACTCACCCTCACCCGAGCTCCATCCATCACACACACACACACACAGTGCTCTGCCTCCAGTGATGATGTATGGCACGAGAGGGTCACTGACAGGTCATCATGAGCGAGTCGTCCATCAGTGGCAGGACATGTCCAGGGCATTAGGACACACGTGAGCCTCAATCACCGGGAATAGAATTGACTATCTAGTCCGGGATATTTGTGTCTGCTCTTTCGGGAGTGAATGATTGGAGCTGTCGAGTGTTCATTTGAAACGCTTATTCGCAACGCAAGCTTGAAATGCAGCTTCCTCAACACCATTTATTTTGCATTGTTTATTTATTTTTATCCAGAACTAACGTCCGTTCTTCAACCTATTGTAGCCCACCTAAACTGCACAGGGCCAAAGAACTGTAATTGCTGTGATTCTCCATCCCCTAGATGGCGCTGCTTCATGTTTATTTGGCTGAGCCACTCTATTTTGCGCAGCTAAAGAAGATGAGTGATTTTTTTTTTCCCCTCTCGTCAAGTGCATCGTGAGATGAAGACAGAGTGAGATAAATATAGTGAAACAGACCACTTAACACACGGGAGGAATAATTTCAATGTTGGTATAAGCTAGTAAAAGTGGCAAGAAGCCTTAGTTATTGTAAACTGCCGTTTACACTTTTGTTTTTCTTTGGATAAGTTTAAGAATCTCCGGTGAGTACTACAGAAAGGAAACTACTTGCTAGCATGCACTTTTAAGTTGGTTAAAAATGAAACGATAATATACTATGTGCACTTTGTTACTTTGCTATTCCTGTTATGTCTTTTGACAATTTAAAAAAAAAACAGTCGGAGATGATTGATGTGTTTATCTTTGCTAATCTACCGTTGCTATTTGAAACGCCATTTTATTGCATATGTGCGTTGTTAATGATGAGATGGCGTAACGTGAATTCATGCATGTTTATTCAGCTACGGGGTTACCCTAAGGGGCTAATGTTTAGAGGCTTAGAGCCAGCATAAAGGACGTTTGCAACGCATTTTGCCGTCTATTCGTGGCTATTTGATTTTAATGAGTTCAGTAACTCTCTAGATTAGACATGCTTAAACCTGTAAAATGAGCACTTTGCACTATTCACGTGTTTTTTTCTGACTGTGTCCTAAGTCAAACTTGAGGTGATATGTTACACAGTGCATTATTATGTTCATGTTTAAACAGTGATATAGAATTGAATTTGAGTTACATTGATTTGAATGTGTTAGCAATAAAGCCATGTATAGCTACTAATTAGATATTTTGCATTTGCTATATGCAGATTGGTTTTTTTGTTGTGCATATTCTGCCAGTGTTGAGAGAGAGAGAGAGTGATTCTACGGCGAGCCAGTGACCCAGTGATTCAGTGACTCAGCGATTCTGGAGTGTGACTGTAACCAGTGGCCATCACATACCCGGCGCTATGGGCGGGCCTTAGGGGGCCGGGCCCGCCTACAGAGCTCCTGTGCCCCCCCTCCATCCAATTTGCATTTAATACATTATTTTAAAAATAATAATAATTTACGTGTAGTATTTATATATTTATTGATGTGTGTATTTAAGTGTAATATTTGACTCATAATCTTATAATAAAAAACCACGGAAGTTTGACTGATTGTTTACAAAAAAGGGGTTTTCCGCTGTCCCGCTCTAACAGCAGCAGCATCTCGGTAAAGTTAACGTTATAGCAGCGAAGCGACATGCGCTCCGGTTTTGCCTAGCTAGTTTAAATTAATCGTGAAAGTGGAAATTGAAAAAAGTTTTTTCAAATAAGAAGGACCGTACCAGGATATTCAGAAACGAATGGGAAAGAGAAACTCATGAGGAGATTCCACTCCCAAAAACGTCGACTTCAGCTGTGAGTAGGCCAGTTGTTTTTATTCTTCTTAAGTTGCACCAGCCGTGGTGTAAATTGAAAATATGCACAATGGAAACACGTCAATTTCGCAAAAACTCCAATTTATCGCAAAAAGTTTTTTTCCCGCTCGCATGAGGAGGTTTTTCAGGCCATTTGAAAAAGGAATATTTTGCAAAACTGCAATGGAAACAGTTTTTGCGCATAACATTCACCTGACCGCGCGCGGTGTTTGAGGTTAATGTATAGCTACGCATATAATAATTATTTTATATTATTTTATTATAACATTTAATAGGCTATATTTAGAAGACGCTTTTATGCAAAAAAGCGCGCACTGCATGGAACGGATGTCATAATTCAGGGGCGGAAGCAATATGCAAGTTAAACTCTTTATTTAGTGGTCAGAAGACACAGCAAAACACACGGGTGGGCTGGTGGCGCAGGGACTTGATGGTCAGCGTGGAGGTGAAGACAGGTGACGGTGAATCCAGAGAAGTGAACATCCAACACGACGAACACCACGAAAACCACCGAACAGGACACGAACAGGAACTGGAACAGGAACTGGAGAGCTGACGACGACAAACACTGAGGACACCAAAACCACCGATCTGACAGGGAAAGGAGAGTGCGATGAGTTTATATATCAGAGATGATTGATGGTAGCTGATGAGGGGAATGAGATCAGGTGGAGAGCTGATTAACAAAACGAGCAGCCACGCCCACTCACACACATCCACACACACAAAACAACAAATACACGAGACACGAAGAAACCAGTGAATTCATGAACCGTGACAGTACCCCCTCTCCTAGGAACGCCTCCTGGCGTCCCCAGACTCCCTTACCTGTCCGATTGTAATCATCGATAAGAGAGTGATCCAGGATGTCCTCTGGCAGGAACCCAACTCCTCTCCTCCGGACCGTAACCCTCCCAGTCCACCAAGTACTGGAATCCGCGTCCCCTCCGCCTTGAGTCCCAGAATGCGATTAACCGAATACGTAGGCTCCCCTTCTACGAGACGCGGCGGGGGGGGGAACCGGGACGGGCGGATTAAACTGAGAACGAAACACGGGCTTGATTTTGGAAACATGGAAGACGGAATGAATCCTCCTGTACACTGGAGGGAGTTTGAGGCGGACTGCCACCGGGCTAATAATTTTAGTGACAGTGAATGGGCCAATAAATTTGGGAGCTAGCTTATTAGAGACGGAGCGGAGAGGAATGTTCTTAGTAGAAAGCCACACTTTTTGACCAACGACGTATACGGGAGGCTTAGACCGGTGGCGATCGGCTTTAGCCTTGGTGCGCGCTCCCGCTTGGAGTAGAGTCTCGCGGGCTCTAGTCCAAGTGTGGCGACACCTCTGGACAAAGGCGTGAGCGGAGGGGACCCGCGACTTCGGATTCCAGACTAGGAAAAATTGGTGGCTGGTAACCTAGACTACACTTAAACGGCGATAGGCCCGTAGATGATACTGGTAACGAATTGTGGGCGTACTCCACCATTGACAGTCGTTGGCTCCATGAGGAAGGATTCTTGGAGACCAAACATCGCAACGTTCTCTCCAAATCCTGGTTGGCTCTCTCAGTTTGGCCATTGCTCTGGGGATGAAACCCTGAGGACAGACTAACAGTCGCACCCAGTAATCTACAAAACTCTTGCCAAAATTTGGACACAAATTGGGGTCCTCTGTCGGAGACCACGTCTGTCGGGAGGCCATGTAGCCGAAAGACGTGGTCAACGACTGTTACCCGCTGTCTCCTTGGCTGAGGGTAATTTGGGCAAGGGAATGAAATGGACCGCCTTCGAGAATCGGTCCACCACGGTCAAAACTACCGTGTTACCCTGAGAGGGTGGGAGGGCGGTGATAAATCTAGAGCGATGTGGGACCAGGGTCTCGAAGGGATCGGCAGTGGTTTGAAGGAGCCCATCTGGGGGGTCGATTGGAAGTCTTACCAGTGGCACAAACTGAGCAAGCCAAAACAAAACTGTGAACGTCCCGAGCCATACGTGGCCACCAAAATCGTTGCTTAACTAAAGACGTGGTACGACTGACTCCTGGATGACAAGCCACATTGGAAACAATGACCCCCACTGAATGACGTTGGACCGTAGTTGCTCTGGCACAAATAACCGGTTCGGTGGACAACCGGGCGGAGGCGTTACCCCTTCTAAGGCCGTTCTGACCTTCGATTCGACCTCCCATGAGAGTGTGGAGACAATTAGGGACTCCGGAAAAATGCACTCGGGAGTAGACGGGCGATCGGAATGGTCAAAAATACGTGACAAAGAATCGGGCTTGATGTTCTTGGAGCCCGGGCGGTACGAGAGAGTAAAGTCAAAACGTCCGAAAAAAAGTGCCCACCGAGCCTGCCTAGAGTTCAATCTTTTAGCGGTTCTAATGTATTCCAGATTCTTATGATCGGTCCATACGATAAAAGGTACCCCCGACCCTTCTAACCAGTGACGCCACTCTTCCAATGCTAACTTGACTGCCAACAACTCTCTGTTACCAATATCATAATTACGTTCGGCAGGGGACAAACGATGAGACAAAAACGCGCACGGGATGCATTCTGTCGTCTGTAGGAGAACGTTGGGATAACACTGCACCTACCCCCACCTCTGACGCGTCGACCTCCACCATGAACTGACGTGATGGATCAGGGGTAACTAGGATGGGGGCTGAAACAAAGCGGCCTTTCAGTTTGGCAAACGCAGCCTCGGCTGCGTCTGACCACCTGAACGTAGTTCTGGGGGAGGTCAAGGCGGTCAGAGGTGAGGCTAGTTGGCTGAAATTGCGAATGAACCGCCGGTAAAAATTGGCGAACCCCAGAAACCTCTGTAGGGCCTTACGGGAATCTGGACTTGGCCAATCCACCACAGCCTTAACCTTCTCAGGATCCATGCGCATCCCCCTCAGACGACACAATGTACCCTAAGAAAGGAACAGACTGTGCGTGAAAAGCGCATTTCTCCGCCTTGACAAAAAGACCATTCTCTAACAACCTCTGAAGCACTCGTCTGACGTGCTGAACATGTTCCTGGAGAGACGAAGAAAAAATCAATATGTCATCCAGGTAGACATAAATGAAACTGATCGACCATGTCTCTCAGCACGTCATTGACGAGTGCCTGGAAGACTGCTGGACTATTGGACAGCCCAAAAGGCATAACCAAATATTCAAAGTGCCCCCTGGGGGTGTTAAAACGCAGTCTTCCATTCATCCCCCTTCCTGATGCGGACCAAATGATAAGCGTTACGTAAGTCCAGTTTTGTGAAGACCGACGCTCCCTGCAACCTCTCGAAGGCTGAAGACATCAACGGCAAAGGATAAGTATTCTTTACCGTGATGTTATTCAGCCCTCGGTAATCTATGCAAGGTCGCAGAGAACCGTCCTTCTTCCCCACAAAAAAGAACCCCGCCCCCGCAGGAGAAGAGGAAGGTCGGATGAATTTGGATGCCAGAGAATCAGAAATATATTTCTCCATGGCCTCCCTCTCGGGAATAGACAGAGAGTAAAGCTTGCCTTTAGGCGGAGACGTACCTGTCATAGGGACGATGCGGAGGGAGAGAAGCAGCCCGAGACTTACTGAACACTTCCTTCAGGTCCAGATACTCCGTGGGCACGTTTGATAAATCCACTGCCTCCTCCTGAAAAACAGAAACAATAACAGACGGACAGGCAGACGCAAGACAGGACTCATGACAAAAACTGCTCCACTCCAACACTGATCTCTGCTGCCAGTCAATCTTGGGGTTATGCTTGATTAGCCAGGGGTGACCGAGAACGACAGGTGCCAAGGGGGAGTCCAGGATGTAAAACGAGGTAGTCTCTGTGTGATTGCCGGATACAGTGAGTGTAATGGGTCCAGTGGTGAATGCGATGGTGGGAAGGGCTTGACCGTTGAGGGCGTGCACAGCAATGGAATGGGTGAGTGGTAACAGGGGAACGTGAATCTTGTGAGCGAATGTGTAGTCCATGAAGTTACCTTCTGCCCCGGAATCCAAAAGTGCAAGACAGTCGTGAGTGTTGGCTGACCATCTAAGTCTTACCGGAAGGAGAGTTGATGTTGATGAGGTCTTCTCAGCGGAGATCCCACCCGACAGTAGCCTCAGATTTACTGCCGGGCTCGCCCTTTTACCGGGCAGTTGTAAGCGAAGTGACCAGCAGTCCCACAGTACAGGCAAAGGCCCTGGGATCTCCGCCTTTCCTTCTCCTCCCGGGGAAAGCCCGAGCTCGCCCGACCTGCATGGGCTCGTGATCGTAGACGGGGCTGACCGCGTCCCCGCCGCTGGCTTGCGTGGTCTCCACGGTGGTTGAAGGCCGAACCGTAACTTTCATCCGTTCCCACACGAGAGAGACGAGAATCCACGCGAAGCGCCAGGTCAATGAGTCCGTTGAGTGTAGCGGGTAAATCCAACGCGTAGATCTCTCTCAGGACGCGGTCAGCCAGCCCATGCAGGAACATGTCCCACTGCGCTTCCTCGTTCCATTGACACTCAGCCGCCAAGGTCCGGAACTCAATGGCATAATCTGATACGGATCTGCTTCCTTGCTTGAGATCCGCCAGGGTTCGTGCTGCTTCTCTTCCCGCGACCGCGCGGTCAAACACCATCTTCATCTCGGCGGCGAGTGTCTGGAACGAGGCACAACACGGATCTTGATTCTCCCCACACCGCCGTCCCCCACAGAGCTGCCCTCCCAGTCAGCAGTGTGAGTACAAATGCCACTTTGCTTTGTTCTGTGGCAAAGGTTCTGGGTTGCAGAGAGAAATGCATAGTACAGCGTGTTAGAAAAGCTCTGCAAAAATTCGGCTCCACCACTGTAGGGTTCAGGGACCGGTAGACGGGGTTCTGACTGGGAGGCGCTTGATGGTGGAACTGGGGGAGCGGCCGGTGTGGGTGGTGGCGCAGTGGGAGCTTGAAGATGTTGAAGCTGCTGGGTGAGCTCGGACACCTGCGCCACGAGAGCTTGAATGGGCCCGACCCGACTCCATAGCTGTTCTCTCTTGAGCCTCTATCCGAGAAATGGTTACTCTGACGAAGTCATCGAGCGAAGAGGATCCACTTGCTGCTTCCATCGTCTGGTCAGATCGTTCTGTCATAATTCAGGGGCGGAAGCAATATGCAAGTTAAACTCTTTATTTAGTGGTCAGAAGACACAGCAAAACACACGGGTGGGCTGGTGGCGCAGGGACTTGATGGTCAGCGTGGAGGTGAAGACAGGTGACGGTGAATCCAGAGAAGTGAACATCCAACACGACGAACACCACGAAAACACCGAACAGGACACGAACAGGAACTGGAACAGGAACTGGAGAGCTGACGACGACAAACACTGAGGACACCAAAACCAACGATCTGACAGGGAAAGGAGAGTGCGATGAGTTTATATATCAGAGATGATTGATGGTAGCTGATGAGGGGAATGAGATCAGGTGGAGAGCTGATTAACAAAACGAGCAGCCACGCCCACTCACACACATCCACCACACACAAAACAACAAATACACGAGACACGAAGAAACCAGTGAATTCATGAACCGTGACAACGGAGGCGCGGGCGCGAACACTTTCCTATCAACAGTGGAAACAACTTAAAAATAGCCTACTCAATACTCAAATAATAATTTCTGGTCATACAGAAAATAAGAATACATTATTCTCAACTACTTTTATTTGTATAAACTCACAATAACAAGAAAACGTTGTGCTTTTAATAAAATAAAATAAAACAATCAGATGCGCATGATCTCTGTGAACTGGAGCGCGAGAACTGAAACAATATAGCTAAAGCTTGAAATGTCCACTTTAAAACGAACAAATTCGAATCGAAAACCAATTCCTTCAGATAATGCAATGCGTATGAAAGGTGCATTTCTCTCTAAAAGCGCATCTGCTTAACAGCGGAGATGGAGATGTTTTTAGCCGACACTTAAAACAATAGTTTATTAATAATATTAACGGTTCTTTTCATTCAGCACTGTGGGAAAAACATCAATTCCAGGTTCTAATTTGGCCTTAGAAAACCAGTAAAATCTACATGTTTTTCATATTAATTTGTGAATATTTTAAATGTTTAATAAAAAGGCAAAAAGTCTTGATTTAATACTTAACTTGAGATGTGTGTTGCCTGTGTTCACGGAACAATGCAGACCAAGGCTATAACTAACATTATCAGTAGCCGAAATATGAGTGGGCAATATAGGCTAATTGTAGTTACGATATTGAAATCGCCGTGAAACTGTTGTAGCAATAGTTGGTTGTTGTCCTATAGAAAAATGTATTGGATGTCATAATTAGGCCCCCCCAAGAATATGAAATGCCCGTCCCATTGATTTGTTCTGCCGCGGCTCTGGGCCATCAACTCGCCAAGCTGGTGGACTGCACGTTTCGGATACACCATACAGATAAGATTTATGAGATCTCCAACGTTATTACACACTGCCCGGGTAGTGATTTGAAACAAGGCCTTTCATTCAACAAACCACACAGGAACTGAATTTAAACTCAACTGAGTCGAACATTTAACTAATTGACTGGACTGATTTTTTCTTTTTCTTTTCTTTTAACTGACTGACTATTTGGGGGGAATTTGTTATTGTTGTTTTCTACGTGTGATTCACAATCCTTGTGGAATGTTAAAATAAATGTTTTGATACTGTGTTTGCTATTCAACCAGTGGTCGTAGCCAATTCATTTCAAGAGCCGAACCTAATTCTGATTTCTAGTGCCTAAATATCATTCATAAAGGTTATTGTGACATTATCATTGATGCCTTAAGTTACGTTAGTTACACTATCAATAGCTGTGTTTCCATCCAGTTGCGAATTAAAATTATGCGCAAAAAATTGGAATATCGCACTTGCGAATAAAGCATTGTTTCTATCCTGTGTCCCGAAGAGAGAGAACACGTCACCCTCCTGATTAACTGGCACTGAATATTACTAAAGTTGCAGCATTAGCAGAAGCCACTGTATTTCATAATTTTGTGTACAATAAATGACTTGCATCTCAGAGCGCGCAGACGAAACGCAGTTAAACGCGTTATCTTGCGTTCTTGCGTTTGAGAACACAGTCATGTAAGACCAGGACCTAAAACAAGTTTTTTGCCACACCTGCCAATGGCCGGTGACTTGGAAAGGAACACTCCACTTTTTTTGTAAATAGGCTCATTGACCAGCTTCCCGAGAGTTAAACAGTTTTAACCGTTTTCTAATCCAATCAGCCGATCTCCGGGTCTGGCGGCGCTGCTGTACGGCACAGTTCCTTGATTATTACGCAGGAATGAGAGAATAGTTCCTAGTCATATTGTTCTAGAAAATCCCAACTTTTCATTTTCCTGTCGGTCTTAGTACACGATGTAACTACAGAAGAGTCAAGTTTTAATTAGGAAAAATATCGAAACTCTTTGGTCTTTTTTTAGAGAGATGCTAACGGTCTAATCAGATTCAGTGATCTATGCTAAGCTATGCTAACAGTGCTACCGCCAGACCCGGAGATCGGCTGAATGGATTCGAAAACGGTAAAACAGTTTAACTCTCGGAGAACTGGAGAATGAGCCTATTTACAAAAAAAAGTGAGTGTTCCTTTAAAGGTGGGGTAAGCGATATTTGAAAAACGCTGTTTGAAAGTTAGTCGGACCGACACATAAACAAACAACAACAACCGTGTAGCCAATCAGCATTAGGCGTCTGACGGAGGAGGAGAGAGAAACGAGCAAGAGGAGATTTGAAGAAATTGTGTCCAGATGAGACACAATACAGAAGAGAAAAGCTTATGTTATGACCACGTTAATATCAGGAAAGCTTTCCAGCGCTGGAGAGAAGTGTGAAGGCCTGAAAACACACGGATGCTGCTTTGATTCGGGTTCACACTCGAGTAACACCGGGTTTAAATGTCATTGTGTGTCTGGAGCTGCTGTACTGTGGCAACTAACCAACCAACTCTAGTTTGTAATTATATTGTGTACTGTATGTTCATTCTGTTTTGTGCTTGTCATTCGTTCATCATCTGGCGACTGACACCGTTTCATAGACTAGTGTTAATTATAGGCCCTGTGTAAGACTGTACTGGGAGAGAAATTAAACTGAACCACTTTGTCGACAGACTTTATGCGTATGTTTTCTTATCGGATAAAAAGTTTATCCAAGATTGCATGTTTTATATATCTTTTTCTTTTTTTCTTTTTTTTATGTGCATTTTTGCATTTAAATCCAGCGTTTTATTTGCAATATCCCAAAATGCACATAAAAAATAGGTGGTTGGAAACAAAGCTAATCATTTCCCACTGAGATCCTCTTTAAACTGCTCTATGTATTACTCCTTCTGAGGCAGAGTTAAAGCGGTGGTGTAATGCTCTCTTCACAAGATGTAAAATAAGTCTCTGATGTCCCCAGAGTGTGTGTGTGAAGTTTTAGCTCAAAATACCTCACAGATATTTTAATATTTTTATATAGCATGTTAGACACTTTTTGAGGATGAGCAAAAACACACTGTTTGGTGTCTGTCTCTTTAAATGCAAAGGAGCTGCTGCTCCCAGCACAGGGGGCGGGGCTTTAAGACCTCGTGTCCTTTTACCTCTCACACACACACACACACACTGAGAATTAAAAAAACTTTTAGCCTTCTATGTTTAAACCGGAGTCAGACAATGATGAAGAGACTCAAGAAGAAGTGACAACCTGTAGAAGCAACAGGATAATCTATAAATAGCTTTCCCGGGGGCGGGATTTATGTACATTTTAGGGTTGGTGATGTCACTAACCCGGGAGGAATGTCGTGTAGTTTCCTACCAGCCGTTTGTTGTAGGTCCTTAAAAAGCGATTTCTTTAAAAGCAAATATCTTTGCTGTGAACTTTGAGCGTTGTAACTTTGCAGATGTTGTTTATGATCAAACAGCAACATTACACACTAACTACAGTTAGAAAAGTCAAATCATAATCAACCGCCCCTTTAAGAAAAGATGATTGCTTACGGACGGCGAGCTGTGAGGAGCCAGTCTACATCTGTGACCTTTAGGATTCAGGAGAAGATAACAGAGACATTCACATGTGAGGACAGTCTCAATTTCATCAGCAATTAAGAAGAGTTGTAAAGTACAAGGACAGCTTCACGAGTGCGGATATCTTACTCCGGAGAATGTGTTTTCCTCCAGTAAAAACTCACATGATGAGAGACAGCAGAGAACAGTCCCTAATGGAATAACAGAATACAAAAACCCGTTCTGTCTCGCGCTTGTTTCACGGTTAGTCCAATTAGAAATAGACAAAAGATCATCATATGGGTTATAAAAGCTGATTAACATTCAAGTCCGTGATAGAGCACAGTTACACATTATTGCATCACTGGACAAAAGCGCGATGTTGACTACTAAGTGAGAAACGTAATGTCCAGCCATGTAGTTTATTTTTCATCTGCATGACTTTGTCTTTTAAGCGTATCACAGGAGTCTCAATGTACTTACAACATTCCTCTCCGAAAGCAATACAACTGCAATGTATAGGCGATTACTGTCATACGGAGAACTGTTCCTCACACAGATCACATTAATGGCCATATTTAGCTCATAATGTTTTTCTGGTGGTGTTAGTACTCTCCATTTACAGTTACTCAAAAACAAGACTGCATTTCAGATATGAAGTTATTTCATATAAAATGTCATTAAACCCAGGCATTGATTTTGTTCTTGCGGCATTATTGAGACGCTCCAGTAAATCCCACAGGCTCACAATTATATTTAAAATGTTCAGCACGAGGCAAAGCGGTGCTTGCTGATATGAACAGAGCTTATGCCCCAAAATATTATATCGTCTCGTTGCATGTTTCTCACTTTTCTATTTACTATATAACACATTTTTTTTTCTTCTCAGTTCAGTAATCATAGATAAGCTTCAAATCACTGGTGTATGCTTGCTAAATGTCACAAAAATCAGCCTTAAAAAATATTACCACAAAACACTGTGACCCATTCTCCAATGTAATTTAATAAAACGATGAGCTTAACGGAGGCTTAATAGCAAGGGCTGTATAATAAACACGGGGATATAGTTTTGGAGAACACAACTGCCTCAGTGTAACCTAAACCCCTCTGTGAATGAAGCGATGGTTTTAACTTCCTACCAAGTATCTGTGAGTTTCAGTTTGGAGAAAGCCATGAACACCATCGCTGCCAACTGTTAAACATGGTGGGAATCAATGACACTAAGCTGTTTTGGGAATCAAGCTGTCATCTTTCGGGGACTCGTTACGTTTAACGGTTACTCTGCATGTTGTCTAACAGAGAAGTTAAATATCTAACGACTCCAGGAACATCTGATGTGGAATGAGGATTCTCTTAGAGAGATCTTCAGCGTAAATTATTAAGGAAATACGCATCAGAAATTATATATTTTAGTGATTAAAGTCCATTTAGTGATTAATGAACCATCGAGTTATAGAGGACCTTCTGTCTTATTCCCATCGTTTGGCATATACAGTACGCATATCCTATCTATACGTGAGGATCCTTTTTGATTAGATTGAAAATTCAAATCTTTTAGATTGAAAGTGAAAGTTTTTCGCCCTATTCTACATTTTCCGCCTACGTCACCCGTGACCTTTCCAATGTGATCACGTAATGCGTGAAGTCGTGGATGTACAAGACGAGCATTTTTGGTTAAAAAGTATATCAATGTTTATTTTTTATAAATGTCCACTGGTGTGTCTAGATGAGACTCTTATTCCTCGGCTGGATCGAGACTTTGAAGCTGAAACTCACATCTGGACCTTCGACCCGCTGGACCATTGAAGACACTATATGGAGAACATCTGGAGTGTGTTCCTCACAAACCTTAATTTATTTTCGACTTAAGAGAGAACATCTTGGATGACGTGGGGAGATTAAATTATCAGGACATTTTATTTCTGAAGTGAACTAATCATTTAAGGGCAGAAAGCCAAGAACACTGACACAGTTCTGTTGAATGATTTTAGGGATTTCTGGTATTGGGGACGCAGACTCGGATTCCTTGTTTCCCGTCTTTCATTAACCTTAGCCAGACTCTGTTAGGTCTTTCTTAAGTATATGTATGGATTACCGCGTGTGTCTCTCGTGTCACGGTGTCTTCGTGACCGCAGTCCTCAAACGCTCCACAGCAGAAGGTCACCGGTGTCAGTCTTCCGGTGCCATGGGTTCTCAAAGTCATCACATTTCAAATCTATTTCCCTGCATGTCCTGTAATAGAAAAGAGACAGACAGCCGGAGGAGGGGATCTACGGAGTAAACAGCATGAGCCGGAGCTGTAATTGTCCTCTCAGTCTCCATATAAACACACGCTTCAGTGTTTCATCAGACAAGCACAGTGCATTTGCTCTAGGACTGTGTTGACAATATGATCAATCGATTTTAATTTATCTTCATTTTGACAAACTGATATCGATACTTAAGTCCTATAACAGAGCTTTTAGCCTATGCTGTTTTCTGTTGGTGTGTGAACAAAACTTTATTACTTGTAGAGCATCTGCCATCCAATAATCTGCCATCATTAAGCTTTGTACTTTCTTACTTTTTTTATGTAACAAAGGGTAACACTTTATTTTGATGGTCCTCTTTAGACATTCTGTTGACTATACGTAACTTTGATCCTATAGTAGTGACCAGAAGTGGTGTCTGGAGGGGATATTTCATTTTAACGACCCTACAAGTTCAATTAAACCATCAAAATATGAGGAAAATATTTTCTATTTTGAAAATAATTTAAATATGAGGGAAGATCAAAACACTAAAGTTGGTTAAGGTGTTTATCTGACAATTCTTAGGCCTGGCTCCTCTAAGTCTTGTCAGTAAACGCCCACTGTTATGATTGGTTAACATCACTGTTATGACTGGCTAACATCACTGCACAGGTAACAGTGTCAACGCACACTCGCTATTGCACGTTTTTAAAAACATTATCCATATAAAACCATAATTTACATTATGTAAACAAAGCATAATTTACAAAGCATTATGAAATAATTTACTAGGGTTTGTGATGAAGCTGCTGACAGATTCAAGAGTCGCTGCTTCATCTTTTAACAAAAGTGCCTTTGCAAACTCTCCATTACACTGTGTGTCGATGACAAAACAAAATGCTCCGAACAAACAAACAATCCTCAGATTGCAATCCAAGACGCCATTAAAATAAACCATTCACTTGTTCCTGACGCTGGGATCTTCTGAAGTCTCAACAAAAATGAAAATATTTTTTAAACTGAGCGTTCCTTCATGCTTCCATTTGTCCTGCTGTCCGACAGCCCTCAGAGCCGTGTGGATATACCGTATACTGTATCAGCGTCAGTCATTATAATCTGAACACACATCTGTATACTGTATCAGTGTAGACAGCATCAGTCATTATAATCTGAACACACATCTGTATACTGTATCAGTGTAGACAGCGTCAGTCATTATAATCTGAACACACATCTGTATACTGTATCAGTGTAGACAGCGTCAGTCCATTATAATCTGAACACACATCTGTATACTGTATCAGTGTCAGTCATTATAATCTGAACACACATCTGTATACTGTATCAGTGTCAGTCATTATAATCTGAACACACCACATCTGTATACTGTATCAGTGTAGACAGCGTCAGTCCATTATAATCTGAACACACATCTGTATACTGTATCAGTGTAGACAGCGTCAGTCATTATAATCTGAACACACATCTGTATACTGTATCAGTGTAGACAGCATCAGTCATTATAATCTGAACACACATCTGTATACTGTATCAGTGTAGACAGCGTCAGTCATTATAATCTGAACACACATCTGTATACTGTATCAGTGTAGACAGCGTCAGTCATTATAATCTGAACACACATCTGTATACTGTATCAGTGTAGACAGCGTCAGTCATAATAATCTGAACACACATCTGTATACTGTATCACTGTAGACAGCATCAGTCATTATAATCTGAACACACATCTGTATACTGTATCAGTGTAGACAGCGTCAGTCATTATAATCTGAACACACATCTGTATACTGTATCAGTGTCATTCATTATAATCTGAACACACATCTGTATACTGTATCAGTGTAGACACTGTCAGTCATTATAATCTGAACACACATCTGTATACTGTATCAGTGTAGACAGCATCAGTCATTATAATCTGAACACACATCTGTATACTGTATCAGTGTATCAGTGTCATTCATTATATTCTGAACACACATCTGTATACTGTATCAGTGTATCAGTGTCAGTCATTATAATCTGAACACACATCTGTATACTGTATCAGTGTCATTCATCATAATCTGAACACACATCTGTATACTGTATCAGTGTAGACAGCGTCAGTCATTATAATCTGAACACCACATCTGTATGCTGTATCAGTGTAGACAGCATCAGTCATAATCTGAACACACATCTGTATGCTGTATCAGTGTAGACAGCGTCAGTCATAATCTGAACACACATCTGTATACTGTATCAGTGTATCAGTGTCATTCATTATAATCTGAACACACATCTGTATACTGTATCAGTGTATCAGCATCAGTCATTATAATCTGAACACACATCTGTATACTGTATCAGTGTATCAGTGTCATTCATTATAATCTGAACACACATCTGTATACTGTATCAGTGTATCAGTGTCAGTCATTATAATCTGAACACACATCTGTATACTGTATCAGTGTATCAGTGTCAGTCATTATAATCTGAACACACATCTGTATACTGTATCAGTGTATCAGTGTCAGTCATTATAATCTGAACACACATCTGTATACTGTATCAGTGTAGACAGCATCAGTCATTATAATCTGAACACACATCTGTATACTGTATCAGTGTAGACAGTGTCAGTCATTATAATCTGAACACACAACTGTATACTGTATCAGTGTAGACAGCATCAGTCATTATAATCTGAACACACATCTGTATACTGTATCAGTGTATCAGTGTCAGTCATTATAATCTGAACACACATCTGTATACTGTATCACTGTAGACAGCATCAGTCATTATAATCTGAACCACACATCTGTATACTGTATCAGTGTAGACAGCATCAGTCATTATAATCTGAACACACATCTGTATACTGTATCAGTGTAGACAGCGTCAGTCATTATAATCTGAACACACATCTGTATACTGTATCAGTGTAGACAGCGTCAGTCATTATAATCTGAACACACATCTGTATACTGTATCACTGTAGACAGCATCAGTCATTAAAATCTGAACACACATCTGTATACTGTATCAGTGTAGACAGCGTCAGTCATTATAATCTGAACACACATCTGTATACTGTATCAGTGTAGACAGCGTCAGTCATTATAATCTGAACACACATCTGTATACTGTATCACTGTAGACAGCATCAGTCATTATAATCTGAACACACATCTGTATACTGTATCAGTGTCATTCATTATAATCTGAACACAACATCTGTATACTGTATCAGTGTAG